>MJUU01049673.1:0-21118 GCA_002080025.1 Modiolus philippinarum
ATATCAAATATTCAGTTTTTGTTGATGAAAAATATTTGTGAAAGATGAAATAAATTTTGAATTGACTGAATTGTCAGACAGGAGAAAATTTTATCATTATTGAGCTCACCATACAGGGTAATTGGGGCGATAACGTCATCCTGTTTTGCTTCACATCACATAAATTTGATCCCAAAAGCGAGTCTAAGTCATCACATGATTTGTGAAAGTCATTGTGTATCTTTGCATCTGTGTTTTTATTTCCCTCTATTTCTATTAATCAAGGAAGTCATATTCTAAAGCTTCCTCCTGTGCACTCTAGAACACTAACCATGTTTATATCAATAAATGATTGTTAAACCAAACTTGGCCTGAAGCATCACCAGGGTATGTAGTTTAAAAATTGTGTTCGATTAGTCCGAAATCAGACAATGTTGAATTTTCCCGCCTTTTTGGCGGCCATTATGAAAATGGCAGTCAAGAAACAATTTTCAAAACCGGTTTTGCAGTAGCGACATCAATATCCACTTGGAGACCAAATTTCATTGAAATTAGACAATATTGAATTTCCCGCCTTTTTTGGTGGCCATTTTGAAAATGGCGGTTAATGAACAATTTTTAACGTCAGTTTTGAAGTTGCTACATCAATATCTTTTTGGAAACCAAATTTCATTGAAATCGGTCAATGTTCAATTTACCCGCCTTTTTGGCGGCCATTTTGAAAATGGTGGTCAACGAACAATTTTCAACACCGGTTTTGAAGTCGCAACATCAATATCTATTTGGAAACCAAATTTCATTACAACATGGCTGCTGTTACTAAAAATAGAACATAGGGGTAAATTGCTGTTATTTGCCAAAAAGGCGGGTAAATTGAACATTGACCGATTTCAATGAAATTTGGTTTCCAAAAAGATATTGATGTAGCAACTTCAAAACTGACGTTAAAAATTGTTCATTAACCGACATTTTCAAAATGGCCGCCAAAAAAGGCGGGAAAATTCAATATTGTCTAATTTCAATGAAATTTGGTTTCCAAGTGGATATTGATGTCGCTACTGCAAAACCGGTTTTGAAAATTGTTTCTTGACTGCCATTTTCATAATGGCCGCCAAAAAGGCGGGAAAATTCAACATTGTCTGATTTCAATGAAATTTGGTTTCCAAAAAGGTATTGATGTAGCAACTTCAAAACTGATGTTAAAAATTGTTTGTTGAGCGCCATTTTCAAAATGGCCGCCAAAAAGGGCGGGAAAATTCAACAATGTCCGATTTCAATGAAATTTGGTTTCCAAATAGATATTGATGTCGTAACTTAAAGATATGGTATTAAAAATTGTTGTTGACTGCCATTTACCAAATGATGTCTCGACTTCAAAACTGGTGTCGAAAGTGGCCCTTAGCAAGACAATTTTTGTCAAAAAAGCCCAACAAAGAAGTACAGTAAAACATGATCAGACTTAGAAATAGAGTCCAAATTAATGGTGGTGTTTGCTCTATCAAAGTTTGAGAGACTGAAGTTCAACTGTTTAATTTACAATGTTAGCTTGATTTTGGCAACTGAAAGCAAGGTGAGCAATATAGGCTCCAGGGAGCCTCTGGTAAATTTACTCTATGTATGCTGCTATTATAGATCAACGTTCATATTAAGCATATGCATCCTGCATGTGAGACAAATCCTTAGTTCACAATTTATTTTGCCTAAATGCAAGTTAAATATTTAACCCTTAACGTGCGGGGAACAAGTATTCTTGTTTTCAATTTATGTGCCTCCAGTCTGGGAAACGAGTATACTCGCTATGACAACATCCGGCAAACAACACACTGTTTTTCCCAAAGTAGAAATAGGACGGTGATTCCCAAGCTGATGAAGGTTGTTTTGAGCAATGTCACAGTCATAAAAATAGTTGATTGGCTAGATAAAGATAGATTTTCCCTTCAAGTATTTTTAGTGACAAAATTATGCAATCAAAATGGCAGACGACCTGGATTTCATCAATCAGTATTTCGGAGATATTTCGACCATGTAGGCACGGGCTGAATTACTGATGTTAATTTTGATGAAATTGACCTCAGGAATTTACTTTCTGAAGTTGAGTTGCCAAGTTTGGACTAAGATGATGATATTTTGGCAGATATTCGTTCAAGGTAGCCAAAATGACCTTCCAGAGTTCACGGGTCAACTTCCATTTAAATTAAAGATTGCAAATGATGCTTCCCCCAGTGATTTTTTAGTCTGTTGCTTGTTGATGATGACTTTGCTTCGATTGCAGCAGAAACAAACCGTTATCATGGGCAAATAAGCATAGAAACGTGGAAGATATTGGCCAAATGCACGGATTCACTTGTGGTACAATACATCAGGGACTATGCATTACACAAAATTTAGGACTTATTCTTACCATTGGCATTGTTGATAAACCAATGATTTGTGCATATTGGTCAAATAACAGTCTTACAGAAACTCCTCTCTTGATCACAACCATGGCTAGGTATAGATTCAACTTATTTGTTCCAGAATTTAAAAAAAAATTTTTTTACAATTTTTTTGTCTCACCTGTTCTTACCTGTTCAGGTAACCTTACCTGTAATGGGTTAATAAATTATATTTTCAGATAGTTCAAATAATATGCTCAAAGAAATATATAGGTTTTGCATACCCATCTCTTTCATAACTTGTATTGCTTCTGGGTTGAAATATTTTGTCACTCTGATTTAAGAAACCCTATTTTTATTCAGTACAGCAGGAAAGGTAGCCATTTTTTTAATCAATGCTTTAAGGGTTAATCAAAGAGCTTCCTTTTCATGCGATTTGAAGGAAAATTAAAAAGCTTCACTTCAAACTAAAATTCAGTAATTTTAAGGTTTTATCCAAACTAAAATTAAGTAATATAAGGTTTTATCCTTCATTTTTACCTTAATTACATGTATCTCATCCTCGGAAATTGTAAAAAAAAAATCAACTAAATTTTTACACAAAATCTGAAAAAGGCAAATACATATAAACCAGTCACCGCATACAGGGAATCATTGCCAGCAGACAAAGAGTTAATCTAACAATACTATTTAGGAACTTTCTTTGAAAGAATGAAGAAGTAACTGTTTTATCTAGCAATACAAATGTGTTGTTTTAATTAATTTGTTTTAATTTTTTCTAGGCAATACCCAATCTAGTTGAGGAAGGTACACAGACTGACTGGAAATATCCCAGAAATGCAAACACACAATATCATCCCAGGGAGTTCACTCAACAAGAAAAAGATGCTACCTTAAACTCTAAAGCTCTGCCAAACTTTATTAATGATGTAACATCAAGATTTAAAGTGGCACTTCAACAGAATGAGATTATGGATGTATTTTATATTGACTGGTTACATCTAGGTGATGGGGATTCTAGCTTTGGAAGTAAGGCTGACAATCATTTGAAAGTAAGTTGATTTTATAAGCAGCAAAACTAATGCAAAAGTATCAAAGGTTAATGAAACCCCAAAGCAGGAAGATTATGTTGCTTGTATACATGTATATCAAAGGAATGTTGGGTGCTATAGTATTGTGAAAAGGTATCTTGAGACCTTTTCACAAAAAATCTTATGATAATTTTTAATTGTAAGTCAATATGAAATGTTAAAGACTTACAACTAATTTTTATCGTAAGATTTTTTGTCAAGAGGACTGCAGAATCTTAAATGTTAAGATTTTTTTTCATTCAACTGAATTGCATGAGACTTTGAAACTATTTAAACAGTGTATGTTAAACATAAAGAAATATAATAAATCATCAAGCTTCATATTGAAATCAAGAGCAAGCTTATCATGAATCATCATTTTTGCATCAACTTGATTTTCAGTATTGTATTAAACTAAGCTGATTACAGAGTCTTTCCATGAAATGAGATATATAAAGAATAGATAAAAAGTTTAATATTTATACAGTTTGCTTTCAATATAATGCTGTGATAACTATCTTTACACCAATACAAGTATGGCCAGGTGATTGTTACATTTCAAAAATGTATAAAATTTAGTCATCCTATACTGAAGTATAATATAAATGGGTACCTGTTATGTTGTAGGAATACCAGTCATTTACAGATTTACAGTTCAGTAAAGAAAAAAGAATTACATGTATACAATGGCATCCAACAATAAAAGGTATTATAATATGACTATAAATGTGAAAGATTCTGATTGGATAAATCAGTACTTCGCTTTCCCTTTCAAAATGTGATGATCATCACACAATTTAGCACGTGGGGTTAACAAAATTCAGTGTGTATCCATAAAAAGTAACGGGGAAAATCCTAGATTTCCAATGTGATGATCATCGCGCAATTGTTACCATAGCATTTTATATTGTAAGTTACAGTTCTATCATATTGGTAGAAAAGAAAATGAAATCGGCATCATGAACTGAAGTATATTTTCAATTTCAACAATGTCAGACAATTTTTCACTTGTGTTTGCTAAAGAAAAATTATGTTCATACACTTACATTCTAACAATTTTTTTCCTTGTTCATTATTTTTGGTCACAAAAACATTCTTGATAAAATATAATTGGCAGAACAAAATTATTGACAAGTAAGACTAAATTTTTTTTACCATGAAGGAAATCTTGTGACTATTTGCCATATGCAATAATAATTCTAAAGAAGCAGTGAATGTTTTACTTGAAATGAAATGATCAACATTTACTCTTGAAATGCAAATTCAAAACTGCTAAACTACCAATATTTAAAGTTAAGTCTTAAGTAACATGTTCAATTGGATTAAAGTCACGGTTAACATGTTGCTTTAAAAATTAAAATTTTATAGCACTAGTATATCACCTTTGTCATTCCGTCATTGACTATTTTATTTTAATGATATTTTATATCACTTTCTTCCAGGTGTTGTTGCTGTTTCTGCTGCTGAAAAGATGACATTTGATGATAGAATAGACCTGGCGGCAAAAGTTATTATGACACCTTCCCTTATACTGATTTGGAGTTTTACTGACCCTATACATCCACAGGTAAATATTCAAGTATAAAATCAAAGAATCCTCCCTTTTCACCCTTCCACATACTGATCTGGAGTTTTATTGATCCTCTGCATCCACAGGTAAAAATCCAGGTATGATTTAAAAGAATCCTGTCCTGCATACCCTCCGACATACTGATCTGGAGTTTTACTGATCCTATGCATCTACAGGTAAAAATTCAGGTATAAGTTACACACAATCCTCTCTTGCGTACCCTCCCACATATTGATCTGGAGTTTTACTGATCCTATGCATCCACAGGTAAAAATCCAGTTAAATTAAAACAATCCTCTCCTGCATACCCTCCCACATACTGATCTGGAGTTTTACTGATCCTATACATCCACAGGTAAAAATCCAAGTATAAATTCAAACAATTCCTCACTTTTCACCCTTCCACATACTGATCTTGAGTTTTACTGATCATATACATCTACATGTAAATTTCCAGGAAAAAATTAAAACAATCCTTCCCTTTACAACCTCCCACATACTTAACTTAGGTTTTCCTTATCCTATACATCAACGGATAAAAATCCAAATATAAGTTCAAACAATCCTCTCCTGTTCGCTCTCCCTCATAGTGATCTGGAGTTTTACCGATCCTATACGTCCACAGGTAAATATCCAAGTATGAATTCAAACAATCCTCCCCTTTACACCCCCCACATACTGATCTGGAGTTTGCTGATTCTTTATATCCACAGGTTAATATACAAGTATAATTCCAATTGCTAAGGCAACGTCAAATTTTATTGGTCAATGTCATGAAAAACAGATAAGTTATTTTCTCAACACTTACACCCCTCCTTTTACTCATCTAGAAGTTTACTGATTCTATACATTCACAGGTAAAATTCTAAGTATAAATTCAAACAATCCTCCCCTTTGCACCCTCCAACATATATATCTGAAGTTTTACTGATCCTATGCATCTACAGGTGAAAATTCAGGTATAAGTTACACACAATCCTCTCTTGCGTACCCTCCCACATATTGATCTGGAGTTTTACTGATCCTATGCATCCACAGGTAAAAATCCAGTTAAATTAAAACAATCCTCTCCTGCATACCCTCCCACATACTGATCTGGAGTTTTACTGATCCTATACATCCACAGGTAAAAATCCAAGTATAAATTCAAACAATTCCTCACTTTTCACCCTTCCACATACTGATCTCGAGTTTTACTGATCATATACATCTACAAGTAAATTTCCAGGAAAAAATTAAAACAATCCTTCCCTTTACAACCTCCCTCATACTTAACTTAGGTTTTCCTTATCCTATACATCAACGGATAAAAATCCAAATATAAGTTCAAACAATCCTCTCCTGTTCGCTCTCCCTCATAGTGATCTGGAGTTTTACCGATCCTATACGTCCACAGGTAAATATCCAAGTATGAATTCAAACAATCCTCCCTTTACACCCCCACACACTGATCTGGAGTTTGCTGATTCTATATATCCACAGGTTAATATACAAGTATAATTCCAATTGCTAAGGCAACGTCAAATTTCATTGGTCAATGTCATGAAAAACAGATAAGTTATTTTCTCAACACTTACACCCCTCCTTTTACTCATCTAGACGTTTACTGATTCTATACATTCACAGGTAAAATTCTAACAATCCTCCCCTTTGCACCCTCCAACATATATATCTGAAGTTTTACTGATCCTATACATCTACAGGTAAAAATATAAATATAAAGTCAAACAATCCTCCCTTCTACACTCTATATGCTTTAGATCTCATGTTTTCCTTATCCTATGCATCAACAGATAAAAATCCAAGTATAAATTCAAACAATCTTCTCCTGTATACCCTCTCACATATATATCTGAATTTTTACTGATCCTATACATGGACAGGTAAAAATACAAGTATATTTCAAACAATCCCCTCCTTTACATCCTTCATTATACATGTAATTACCTAGAAGTTTACTTATCTTATATGTTCACAGGTAAAATGAAACTCTTCTGCACATCCTCAATTTTTACATCTACAGGTAAATATCCAAGTATAAATTTAAACAATCCTCCCCTTTAACCACCCCACATACTTATCTGGATTTTTACTGATCCTATACATCCGCAGGTTAATTCAAACAATTCTTCCCTTTACACCCTCCCACTTTCTTATCTTAGGTTTTCCTTATCCTATACATCAACGGATGAAAATCCAAATATAAGTTGAAACAATCCTCTCCTGTACACTCTTAAACATACTGATCTGGAGTTTTACCAATCCTATACATCCACAGGTAAAAATCCAGGTATAATCCATGTATAAGTTCAAACAATCCCCCCATTTACACCCTCCAACATACTGATCAGGAGTTTTACAGATCCTGTTCATCCATGGGTAAATATCCAAGTATAAATTCAAACAAACCTTCCCTTTACACCCTCCAACATACTGATCTGGAGTTTTACCAATCCTATACATCCACAGGTTAAAAGCCAAGTAGTGCTCTCTTCTAAAGTTGCAGTTGACATTTTAGTTTACATATTCAGTTATTGTTAGAGGCTGCAGATGATGACTACAGTTTTGAAAAGTATTCTGTATTACATTCATATAGTTACTGTTTAAGGCTCCAGAGGATGTCTAGGACCCTGTGGGGGTTTTAGCATGACCACAAAAAAAGCCTTTTAGGGAAGCTTGAGCTGTGAAAAATGCCCTTAAAATTGATGTGATATGTGAAAGAATGCAAGAAAGCCAAAAACTAACTAAGCGTTATATGTGATTCTGCAAAATTCAGGAGTATGATTATGTGAAAAGGTACCCCTTATTTACAGTTTTCAGCTGACATTCTAATTAACAGTTTTATAGCATTGTTAAGAGGCTTAAGAAAATATATACAGTTTTTAGTTGATATTCAATTTTACATTTTTATTGTTACTGTAAGGGGCTCCGTAAGATATCTACAGTTTTTATTTGACATTCTATTTTACATTTTTACAGTTATTATTAGAGGCTCCAGAAGATATTTACAATTTTCAGTTAACATTCTATTTTACATTTTTACAGTTATTATTAGAGGCTCCAGATGATATCTACAGTTTTCAGTTTAATCCATCAGATCCTAACATAATAGCAGGAGGATGTTATAATGGGCAAGTTGTATTGTGGGATATATCTGCTCATGCTGACAGACTTAAACAACCAAGGGGAGGCAATCGTAACAAGAAAAGTAATGTGCTGGTAAGAATCATTTAGAAAATACCAAAAATAATCCATTTTATCTCTTTAAAACAAGATATACTGGTATGCATTCAAAACATAACAACTTCAGCAGCTGGGAAAACTTAAAAGGGGCAGGGCTCAAAAGTAAAACGTGTGGTGAATTGTGTTAATTTTTTCAACCCTTAACTAGATCAATTTGCATTGAAGGGCTTGTTGCCTATATTTGTTTCAATTGTTAATTATATAAAATGTATTTGATCATTGTATTTCTCAAACTATATGAAATAATCTTATGAAACATACTGCACTCAGGCATACATTCGCTGTAAAAAAGGGACATAACTCCAAACGGGGATAAAATTCTCTGTTGATTTAACTATATTTTTGAATGAATACATTGAGAAATGAAATCAATCAGAATTGAAAGTGCAAGACAAGAAAATCTCAGCATAAGATTAGTCCAATAATACCTGTAACCATTGCATGTCTAAAATTTCCAAGCCTTGCACTTCCATTAATGTCATATTATATATGTTGATTTATATTGGAGTTGATTTGGGTTTTAAATTACTGATGTGATTTTTGTACTTATATAGATGTGGTCTTAAACCCAAGCCATTATATCAATTTGATCGATTAATCATTGTAATTAAGTCAAACAATTGGAAAACATAATAATAATCAAATATATAACAGTAACAATTTAAAATTTTTGCATATTTATTTCAGCCTGGTTTTGAAGATCCTAATGCATTAAAAACTCCAATAGTAAGATATTGTGCTGTATCGAGTATAGAAAACAGTCATAAATCAACAATTACAGATTTATTATGGGTACCAGATCATATGGAGGTATGTAAAAATTGTCAGAATTTTGTTGGTTAAAGATTTTGTCATGGAAGTATAATTTTCTTTCAACTGTAATGGGGATCTTGATTCTCTTTTTAAAATTTCCATGGTCACATTTGGGAATTGAACCTGGGACCTCCAGCACTCCCATCTAGCCGACTAACAGAGTGAGCTAAAGAATTGATCCGAAACTCAGTCAATATTGGCTATTTAAATGTAGTGCCTACTAGAACACAGGAAGGCTGTTCCATTACACAGCAATATATATCAGCTTTTGTCTGTTAGAAATTGAGAGCAATGTTCCTTTGGTATATATATATATATATATATATGCATACAGTTTTAATTTTAATTTTTTAGGCGCTGCATTAGCGTAAATATTTCGCAAATTCGGGGAGATGGGCAAGTTTCCATGTCGACTGGATTTATAGACAGTTTATATATATACAATATCTATATATTCCATGCATGTGTATTTTTAATACGCCCGTCTTTGACGGGACGTATTATGGTATACCGGTGTCAGTCCGTCTGTCCGTCTGTCCACATGTCGTACTCTAACTAGAGAACGCTTCAAACATTTTTCTTGAAACTTTGAAGGATTGTTGGGTATGACAGAACAAAGCTCTCTATCGTTTCATTTTGTTGTCGGATTTTTCGTTCCAGAGTTATGGGACTTTGATTATTTCAAAAAAGCTTGAAATTGCAATTTTGTCCACATGTCATATTCAAACTAGAGAACGCGTTGAACATTTTTCTTGAAACTTTGCAGGATTGTTGGGTATGACAGAAGAAAGCTCTGTATTGTTTTATTTTGTCGTCAGATTTTTCGTTCCAGAGTTATGGGACTTTGATTATTTCAAAACAGATTGAAATTGCAATTTTCATCCACGTGTCATACTCTAACTAGAGAACGCTTTGAACATTTTTCTTCAAACTTTGCAGGATTGTTGGGTATGAAGGAAAAAAGCTCCCTATCATTTAATTTAGCATCGGATTTTTCGTTCCAGAATTATGGGACTTTGATTATTTAAAAAAAGCTTAAAATTGCAATTTTTGTCGACATGTCGTACTCTAACTAGAGAATGCTTGAAACATTTTTCTTGAAACTTTGCAATGTTGTTGGGTATGATGGAAGAAAGCTCCCTATCGTTTTATTTTGTTGTCGGATTTTTCGTTCCAGAGTTTCAAAAAAGTATGAAATTGCAATTTCTGTCTACACATTGATATTTAAGACATCACTACCCCTACATCACTACCCCTAAACCAATATACATTTTTGACTGTTTAACATCAGATGAAAAAATTGATACATATCAGAAGTCCCTTGTCATGTTTGTTCATATGGAGTTTTTAATTTCAAGAATCATTTAATCTGTTTGCTTAAAAGGGGGACGGGCGTATCATGCGCTCTTGGCGCAGCTGTTTATTGAGTGAGAAATGATGTAGCAATTTTCTTAAATAGTAAGATCATTCCATCTTATTTATTCTTTATAAGATGCATTAAGGTTTTATGCTTAAACATAGAAATGGTACATTAGTATCATATTTCACAATGTAGATAATTTCAAACGATATGTTGTAGGTAAACAGAATGGGTGTTCCACAAGAAAACAAAACACTACAGTGTTGTCAATTAATGACATGTGCTACAGATTAGTAAGTATACCCTATTTACATACATTTAACTAAAATGCATTTACTGATTTGTATCCACAATTTTTTCATTTTCCATGTGCATGGATGAAATATTCAAAATTTTAAAATTAAGTCACACCTTTATTTCATAGTTTGAAATTTTTAACAATTTTTTTTCTCA
Source organism: Modiolus philippinarum (assembly GCA_002080025.1). NCBI lineage: Eukaryota > Metazoa > Mollusca > Bivalvia > Mytilida > Modiolidae > Modiolus > Modiolus philippinarum. Next base: position 10,864 of record MJUU01049673.1, read on the forward strand.
ATCAAGTTTTCTTTCCAGAACCGTCAGTGAGTTATTAGTTAACAGTACACTGTTGAATTTTGCATAGTAGTTATTTTCACTAAGCACTACTTTTGTATCAATACAAAAGGTCAGTGATGATCTGGGTCTATTTTCTGTTCAATTTGAAAGTTGTTTTCCTAAGTAATACTTAATGTATTTGTTCATTGTAGTTGTGTCTTGGTATGGGATACACGACTACCAAAAGGTCCAGCACAAATTCTTTGTGTATCAGTTCAAAGGTCAATAGTGTTCTAAGTCTATTTACAAAACTATACATTGATTTCTTTAGTACTATTAAATGTATTTGTTCATTGTTTTTGTGTCTTGGTATGGATGGGATACACAACCACCGAAAGGTCCGGCACAACTTCTTTGTGTATCAGTACAATGGTCAATAGTGTTCTAAGTCTATTTAAAAACTATCTATACATTGATTTCTTTAGTAATATTGAATGTATTTGTTCATTGTAGTTGTGTCTTGGTATGGGATACACGACCACCAAAAGGTCCGGCACAACTATTGACAAAGAAAGATGATGACAAAGGACCAAAGAATCCAATGGGTGTTCCTAATACATTTAAACATTTAGACCTGTCATGGAAGCCATTTTTGAGGGTTTGTATCAGTTTGCTTATTTGATTATCACATTGTTGTATTAATGAATTCTAATCAACATAATGATGAAGCTAAATTCTTTAATTGTTAAAAAAAGTTATTTATTAAAAAAATCAAACTTCATTTGTTGTTTTTGTTTTAAAATCAATGACTTTTGATGCTATTTTCCAAAATTTTAGATTTTAAAAACTAAATAAAAAATTATATAATTTTATAGGTTCACTTGCATAAGTCAGAACCAGGTGGTGATCACAGTCCAACCAAGTTTTCTATATCTGAACGACAAGGAGACAGAGGATCATGTAGGTATCTAAGAAACCACCACATATATTTAAACTAAACTTTGACTTGAATTATCCAAAAGGTATCTTCCAAGATTTTTTCAATTGCTGGTAGGCACCAAACAAGATGACCTTTATCACTATTATGCAATATGAAGCTTCAGGTTTTGATTTTTCAATATATGGAAATGCCGTTATATAGGGATTATATGAAAAATGTTGAATAATAAATAGTACAATCTAAATGTATATACTGGTCGAGTACCAGTTATTGCCATGTACCAGTTATTGCCGTGTACCAGTTATTGCCAATTTTCACATGCTTTGAGATCACACATGACTTTTGTTACATGGTTATGTACAGAATCGACAACAATGTATTTAAAATACATTTCTTGCAGAAATTTGTTTTAATCTTTAAAAACAGTGAAATCTGAGATAAAATTCCTAGGGAGCCCTTTAAAATATATATATTGCTATGTGGGGGTCGAGTATGATAATTAGCTAAAAATAGATTTTTAGCTCACCTAGCCAAAGGCCATGTGAGCTTTTGCCACCACTCGTCGTCCGTCCGTTAACTTTTATTCAAAGATCTTCTCCTTCGAAACTACTGGGCCAATATTAACCAAACTTGGTCTGAATCATCACCAGGGTATGCACTATAAAGTATGTAATTTTTATGCCCGTTGACCAAACAACATGACCGCTGTTACTGAAAATAGAACATGGGGTAAATTTCTGTTTTTTTTTGCAAATAACTCAAAAACCGTTACAGATATCAAAAATCTGATGTGAGTAAAAATGATCAGCATGTGATCAGCATGATAAGATCTACCCCACCCTGCAATTTTGGAGAATATCCGATAATCGGTCTTGGAGTTATTGCCCTTTTTCTGCAAAATTTCCGTTTTTTTGTTACTTTTCGTCTTATATATTGAAAATGATAGCAGATAGGTGTAAAGTTTAAATTACAAAAATGGTCAGCATAATAAGATCTACATGTCCTGCAATTCTGAAAAAAATCTGACGGCCCATATAGGAGTTATAGCCCCTTTTTTGTTGAATTTTCACGATTTTTATACATTTTTACTTTTATTTCAAAAACTATTTGTAATAGAGGTTAAGTTTGATTTGCAAAAGTGTTAAGCTTATCGAGGACTACAATTTCTACAGATGTCGAGCAGGTTCACATCTCATCCAAGATGGCCGCCAGCAGGGAACATAGTTTAACATTGGGACCCTATGGGAAAGGCATTCCAAGATCTTTTTCTCTGAAACTACTGAGCCAATTGGAACCAAACTTGGTCACAATAGCCCATTGGTGATCCACTTCAAAGTTTGTGATTTTTATGTTCATACCTCATCCAAGATGGCCGCCAGCGAAGAACATAGTTTAATATATGGACCCTATGTGAAATGCATTCAAACATCTTCTTCTCTGAAATTACCCAGCCAATTGGAACCAAACTTGGTCACAATAGTCCATTGGTGATCCACTTCAAAGTTTGTGATTTTTATGTTGGTACATCATCCAAGATGGCCGCCAGCAAGGATCATAGTTTAACATAAGGACCCTATCTGAAATGCATTTAAAGATCTTTGAAACTAATGAGGCAGTTGGAACCAAACTTGGTTACAATTCTCCATTGGTGGTCGCCTTTTGTGATTTTTATCATACCTGCCAAGTGACTTGCATTTGCTTGGTCACACCCGCAAAAACATCCCTTCACCCACCGGTAAGCATGACCCGCTGCAGGTGAAAACGGTCAGGTGAAATTGTCGTGCATGTTCGTTTATTGATTTGTGTCAATCAACTCAAGTAGCATTCTGACAGGTAAACAAGTTAATTAGACTGTTTAATTAGTGTTGATTAGGGCAATTATTAGGACAGGTGTCATTTATATAGTAATCAATAAGCACTGGCAACGATTACAAAGAATCTACACAATCTTCTTAGGCCATGTAAAATTAATTATCTGGTTCTCAGATACCGCCGCATGGGCAAAAACCTGGCCGCTGGCTCGTATTTATTGCCCCAAAAAAATAAATACAATGGTAACAAAATCCGCGTTCAAATTTTCCCGCTTTTTCACTTGAATTGATCAAAGAGAGACAACTCAAATTTCATTCGAAGCTCTCTTGAATTTTCGTTTTCTTTGAAGAAATCGCTACTTCCGGTTTATATTCCGAATGGTTTTGTCAACAACAAAACGAAAGTTGATTTCGCTGACAATTTTGACGGGTTTTCGTGCGTTAACCCATCGTTTATTGTGAATTTGGCGGATTAAACAACCGTAAAGGAAATTATGAAAAGGGAGTATGGCGAGTCTGCCTGAAATACCAGAAAACAGAGATCCTTTAATGCACGAGAATGTTTTGATCTCCAGTTTGAGAAGGGTCTCTCGAGATCTTGTTCTGAACTCGGGGGGAAAAAACGAATCTGTCATTGCATTCACTGGAAGGGAATCCCACTATCATTTTGCTCATTGGAAGAATTTATTTTTGTGACTTCCTTGATAGATTTACCTCTATCTAAATGGTCAGTGTATCTGACTGTAATCCTTCCACTTGTACTGCTGTCACCAAATTGTCACCAAGTAAATAATACAAATACACCTTATTTACCGGATCCCATTGGATCTAATCAAGGTTCATCAATTACTCCCCTGTCTATAAGGGAGTCTAACTCAATTTTCTCCAGGAATTTCTTTCAGGTGACATATCCTGGTGAGGTATATATTGGATCTGTCTTTTCTTTACCTGTTTCATGTCTTTGATGATTCCAGTTTGATTTGATTCAAGATTCATGATGCATACTCTATTTATGGTATGATCAATATACATTTTCTTTTCTGTGTGGTACTTATGTGATGTAGGGACTATACATATATTGTCCTTGTGTAATGTCTTTACTATTTGTGTTTTTCATTGTCTTTGGAGTATTATTTTTTTTACTTATGGTTGTTCTCTCTTACCTTTATATACTTTATCATATTTTAATATTTATTCTTAAAAGCTAAAAAGTTAACGATGGAGTATGGATGGGCATACAAAATAAATACATAAATTAAATACCCTCCCTCCCTCACCATTTTTTTGAAAGTCATTATCTGAGAACCAGATAATTAATTTTACATGGCCTTATATGAAAATGTTTATAAATATCGCTAATTACCTCCCTTGAATAATTTTCCATTGTATAAAAAATGGCCGTAAGATTTTGATGTTGACAATAATAAATACCCCAACTTACTGAAATATCATAAAAAACATTTTTGTTTTTGTTTTAAATAGTATCTTGGATATTTTCTCCACAGATTTTATTTTGATGAAGTTAAAAATAAATGATTATAGCTGTTTAATCAATTTCTAATGAAATTACATAGTGCCTTTGCAACTTATTGCTTTTCTGGAAAAATTTCCATCAAAATGAAACAATTGCAGTAAAATACTGCTCTGTGTGTTGATATAGACCATAAAATATCTGAGATCCAGCATTAATTGACAAAATCTGATTTCTTTGCATATGCTTGGTATTTGTTATTAATTGTCTGAAGCTTAGTTTAACTTTGAAAATATGCCGTCACGCGCTATGACCCAACATCTGAATGCACAATGTTGGGTCATGACCCACCACAGTACTTTTGGAGGTTGGCAGGTATGTTTTTATGTTCATACCTCATCCAAGATGGCCGCCAGGGGGAAACATAGTGTAACATAGTGACCCTATGTGAAATGCATTCAAAGATCTTCTCTGAAACTACAGAGCCAATGGGAACCAAACTTGGTCACAATAGTCCTTGGGTGGTTTCCTTCAAAGCTTGTGATTTAAGTATGTATGTCAGAAACTGTAACATCTGGTGAACTGATGTATAGTATACTATATAATGCCATTAATGGATGGTCTCTTGGTGACAATGAATAAAACCAGTCACCAGGTGAGCGATACATGCTCATGTGAGCCTCTAGTTTACATGTGATGTCACAAAAGAGAACTTGGGCTGTCAACTATATTTTCTGCCAGAAATAAATGCAAACTAAGTTGCTTTCTCTTCAAATAGTCAAATCAAGATCAATTGGGGCTGTAAAGGTCTTCTATTTTCTTGTCATAGTGAACAAAATAGAGCAAATTTCGCATTGATTAAAAATCATGCTACTTTCACTTTGAAATGCATCAGCTGACCTTTCATTCTTTATTCCCTTTTACGTATTATATAGTACATCCCTTTTTGGAGTACTTTAGTGGATTAAAGTGTACATTTAGCAATTTGATAAAAAGCTGATGCATATTTTGAAAGATGGCGATAACTGGTACACACATCTGACAGCAAAATTTGTTGAGAAAACCAACACTTTTTAAAATGACTATATTACTGCGCATGTGCAATGAAACTAAAAATGAACATGATTGGTTATCGTATTACTTGGTACAATATAACGCATTAAAGTTTAGTCCAAGTTTAAGAATTTAAAACGCAAAATCACAGTGTAAAAATGGCGATAACTGGTATACGACTAGTAGTGTTGTTAAAAAAAAATCATTTCATTTCAAATATTTCATTCATATAATTCTACTGTATGTATATGTAATCATTTATTGTTTATTTAATTTCAGTAAATAAAGCTACAGATGGACAAGATTTGTCTAAATCTGATGCAGTTGGTGGTGGATATTATACAACAATGAAACCTGGGTCTGGCAAGGAAAAGAGGACACTGCAGAGTGTCAAGACTCATTTTTATGTTGGGTCTGAGGTAGACTCAAAAAACACATTTAAAATTCCCTTACGTCTCAGTATAGTGGCTGCATGCATGATTTTGATAGTTATTATTTCAGTAAAGTAGGTAGAGTTTACAAGTCTGACAGGACTCGGTGAATAAAATATAAATAGGATGATGAATAAATTAAGCTCTGTCTTAACTGATAAACCAAAGAAGTAAAATTTGCTATCAAGACTAGATTGATTAGTTGAAATGACGGATCAAATTTCACATGGCCATACTAGACTTTCTTACAGTTTCAATAAAGTGATGTCAAGCTGTAAATATGGCTGCATTTCTTATTTTACTATACATGAAGGGTAGGCAAATTGAAAGATGTTCATACAGTTTAGATTTTGTATCTTAATTTATCGAGTTGTTTAATCAAATTTGGAATTTCAATTTCTGTAGAATTTATCCTTTATACTGTAAAAGGGGTTATTTTTGCGATTTTGTTTTGTTATGGTTGTTTTATAAAAACTAATTTACGCAAGGGGAAATTGCGAAATTAGTGAAAATAAACCCCTCCAAAAATTTTCACTTTTACAGTATCCTTTCAGTAAATTTCAAACTCTACATATATACTTCCAGAAACGGTTTTTGTCTTATATAAGATTATGTTAAACAATAAATAATGATTATAACTGAGTGTTATGCAGCCATTCTAGAGAAGTGAGTGAATTTGAATGGGTCTGACTCCCTGCACTGTCCTGTTTAGTCACACCCTGCACATAGCTGTACTATCTATTTCACACTGTTTAACAGAGCAAGCCTTTACCTTCCTACCTGTTTTTTACCTACTGCACATTTACTCCTATAAAATTATTTACCATATTTTTTATTTATTTCTATTATTGATAGATTAGATATTAACACTAAAATTTATAGTTTAATATAGTAATAAATTTTTATGCATGTTTCTTAAGACACCTTATATGTATAAATCTGTACATGTATATGCATGTTAACTTTCAAGTAGAAGTACATATTAGTGGTACTTTAGACATCTTTGACTTTGACATGGCTTTTAGGAAGTCAACCCATTGTAGTTACTAAGATTGTAAAATATATACGTTGTAGGTGATCCTAAAATTTGCCTATAATACCTTGAACATAATAGATACATTACTGATGATTGCAACCAATTTAGAGATGTTATTCACTAGCAGAAAAACAATAGTAGATTTTCAGCAGAATTATGTCCATGTCTGCTAAATAAGAATGTTCCCTGCTTTTCATATTTACCCATGATTGACACTTCATTTTCCCTGCTTATATGTGGCTTTTAAATTCCTCATTTCCAGCAAGCTGACCCGTTTTGCAATCCACACATATATTTCTTACCATTATGCACTTTGTATGCTTCAATTATTGTTATTGTTATTTTATTACAAAGATACTTTTACATTTTTTATTTCTGGTTTAATATTCTTTATTTACATGTTAATATAAGTTAAATTTGATCAAAGTTTTATTGTCAGCACTTAAGAAGAGATAAAATAAGAATGCTGTACCGTTTATTGGGTATCCTTGTTGGCTTTTTGTTGCATATTTTGATGTAAACATGGAAGTGAAATATTTACTTTGTTTGTAACTCACATTTCACTGTTTTGCTGTGTAATATAATGCACAGTAAAATTTATGCATAGGCATAAATTTGTGATAGGTTGTCAATTGTCAACATAGCCAAACTTGCACACATGCAAAAAGATCAAAATAGGCAGTAATCCTTCAGATAATCTCATGTTAAAGCTCTTTAGTAAAATCAATGTTAAAAATATTGATAATGGAATAAGTGATGAAAGAGTTTCAAGAATAATTCTTTTTTTTTATTAAAATATCAATTATCAAATGTAAAATCAAATGTAAGTATTGGAAGACAATTGTTCTAATACTGTTGTTTTTATGTCTCCCCACTGATATTGACCATTATCATGCATATTATATTGATCCCTTACAACAAGTTGTCTTATAGTATTATTATCAGTCAAACATTTTGTCCAATATGAGTCCGAGTTCATATCTCAGTTACTTTCTTACTCTTCATATGCATGCAACTTCAATGATAGGACAACATCCAATCAAAATTAGCTCACTTTGACCTACATTTTGCTTTGTTTGGCTTACGTTCAAATTTTAAGGTCCTAGTTCATATTATTCAGACACTACATATGATACTTTCTTATATACATGCATTTTTAATAGTAGGTCAGCATTGTTACTGTGACTATGTGCCATAATGAGGAAAACTTTATGCTTTATGCCCCAGATATGAATTGTTAGGGACATGTTGTTCAATTGTCCATATGTCTGTTCCCTGATGTATGTCCATGTTCCAAAGACACAAACGAGGGAGTGGATGGTGCCATCTTCTATGCCATCTTCTAGATAACTTCATTTTAGAGTGATGAAACGCTGTATCATAAAAATATCCAAATTCAGATTTTTTTAATAGCTACCTGGTAATTCTGAAATGGATTAATACAATGAGTTCCAATATCACTTTGTTCTACTTTTTTTTATTGATATTTACCCTTTTAAGTGCTTGAAAATCTTAACCTTGAAATTTTTATTAAGGTTATCAAGTTTGAATATGATATATTTGATAGTGATGTTTAAGAAATATAAAAAATAGCATTGACTTTTGTATTTCACTTAAACTTATGGGATCATAAAAAATGGTTTTGAAATCTGGTTAAATTACAGTTCTAAGTTTTTTCTTAAGTACTTGTATATTTCTTCAAAATAATGACCTATTTGATTTTGCAAAAGTAGTCAACTTATAAAAATGGTTTCCAGTGATGCCTTGTCAGATGCTTTGAATCAGAAATCTACTGAGGGACAAGTACAAAAAGAGTTTTATAACCCACCACACTTGATGGAAAGGTATTATGTGGTACCCTCAGGCATGTGTCTGTCTATTAGTCATCCCCCAAAGGTTTCTGACTGATAACTTGTGAACAAAAAAAAACATATGGTCTTCAAAATGCAATGTAAGTCGTTTACCACAAAACTCAGTTTGAGTATGATTTATGGTTCAGAGATCCAGGGTTTTCTGGATTCATGCCCCTTGAAAAGTAGAGATTTTGTGAAATGTGGCGGGGTATCATGTAATACACCATTACTTTTTTTAGCTCATAGAGATGAAACAGAATTGTTGACTGCAATATAAAGAATTTGTCATATTTGTGAAAGGCAGATATAAAGTTCTAAGGTATTACAGCAATTTTCTTATCACTGAATGCACTCACAATAGAGAATTTGGTAGCTCTCCAGGTAGTAACAATAGGTTTCTCAGTAGAAGTTTGACCTTCAAGGTAGAAAGGTCACATACCCATTCATTGTATTTGTTCTGGATATGGGCCAGTTTACCTGGTGTCAATTTCATCAGGAAACAAGTCAAGTTCACCCAAACTTGTTTTTAATATTGAAATAGCCAATCAAGAATAAACATGCATTTTTCTCATGTTATAAAGTTAGAAATCACATAGTTGTACCATTACTGTTTGAAATCACATAGTTGTACCATTACTGTTTAAATTCAGTCTTCATAAAAGGTCACCCCCTCTCTTTGTTTGTTCCAATGCATAATAATAGTTCAAATGTACTTTATCTCTGTGGATGAAATCAACATCAGGTAAATTGGCACACACCCAACTACATGTATGAATGGGCATTTGGTGACATTTCTACCTTGAAGGCCAAACTGCTATTGAAAAACCTATTTAATTACCTGGAGAGCTACCAAAAAGTCTATTGAAACCGCATTCAGTAAAAGGAAAATTGCTGTAAAATGTTTAATATGTTACTTCAAGCTCTTTCCAAAAAATCCTTATAGCAGGTATTTTGAACTCTATCTGAAAAAATGGTCAGTCTTTCTCTTGAAGTTATATTCATGGGATAGTCACTTTTTCTTGGTGTATGAGTGGTTTAGTAAAGGAAACAACTCTCAGATTTACATTGAATTGTTACAGTGATCTGAGTTATCTATTTTAAACTGAATGAACCAAAATAATGTGCTAATGGCCAAAATGTGCCTATCCACTATATATTACCCTAAATCTTGTGTGAAGAAAGAATAGATAGATTTGACTGAAATTTTGTAAATTGTTATAAAGATAAACCATAAATCAGCTAAAACATTAAGGATAATGTATGACCTCAAAATTAAATTGGGCAAATAAAATGGGTAAGGACATGCTTTGTTTACCTACAGAGAAGAATAAAAATAAATAATACAGCTATGTGTGTGTTTCACACAGGTTTGTATGAAATTCTAGTATGTAAAAATTACATGAGATTGATTTTTCTGGTGGCACAGTTGAAGTATAGAGTAGATTTAATTTCAGGATTAATATTATATTTTATTTCACATAACATATACTTTGTTAAATATATCTGCACTTTTTTCTGTTTTTTTTATACTGTTTTGTGCATGGTGTAGGATTGTTTCACATTTGCATATGTTATTTTGTATTCTAAATTTGCAAAGTTATGTATACTTTTGTAATACATTTTAAGAAGTCTTTTTGTTTACTTTGTTTAATTCTAATTTGTTGATAAAGACAAAATTTTA
>MJUU01049673.1:21896-39667 GCA_002080025.1 Modiolus philippinarum
CTTGGATAGTGATGCTGCTTCAGATGATAATTGGGTCACTCTGACCTACATTTTATCTTCAATGACTCAGGTTATAGATTGCTTTAAGGTTCATAACTGAGACATCAATCATTTGAGGTCAGTGGATGTGTCATGGAGAGTGATGCTGCATTTGAAATTAATATTTCAAATTTTTAACTGAATTTTGAAATTTAATTGCTGCAGTCGAGGGGATAAGCTGTCGGAACTGACTGCTCCCATCTTGTTTAAGGTAGACACTGAAGTGAATTACATTTTAATTGTTAAGTTTTTATGTTATTGTCAGTTTCTCAGAAATGTTTTGTTTAATTGTACAGTGGAACCTTCATGTTTATTCTGACACCTGAGAATTCAGATATACTGTCACATTAGACATTATGTGAGCCTATATTGTGTCAGATAAGACAGGTTCCACTGTACATTTAATTTGTAGCACAACATTTGTCTATACATTGATTTATTCTAGTGGGTACACCAGCTAGTCAAGTTGTCTGTCTGTATGGCTAAAAAATTTTAAGCATTATCCGCATCTCCTCCTAAACCGCTTGGCACTTTTCAACCAAACTTGCATGAATGCTTCAGTATATATAGAAGATGTGCACCATGCATTTTGTTTTTCTTTAATTTTGTTTTTTCCAGATTTTGTGCTGTTTTTGGACTTTGCCATTTTAGCTAATTTGAGTCTTGAGGGCCGTCTTCATTATCCGTAACTCCTCCTAAAAGGCTTTGTATTTTTCAACAAAACTTGCAAGAATGCTTGAGTATATATTGATGATGTGCACCATGCATTTTGTTTTTCTTTGATTTCGTTTTTTTTTCCAGATTGTACACTGTTTTTTGGACTTTGTCATTTTAGCATAAAGGAGTCTTGAGGGCATGTCTCCATTATCTGCAACTCCTCCTAAAAGGCTCGTTTTTTTTAACCAAACTTGCAGGAATGCTTGAGTATATATTGATGATGTGCACCATGCATTTTGTTTTTCTTTTCTTTTGTTTTTTTCCCCAGATTTTATGCCATTTTTAGTTCGTCTCAACGAAGTTGAGGGGGACTATTGGAGTACACCGTCGTCTGCGTCTACATCTAGGTCCGCGTCCGCATTTGGGCATATCTCTCTGCAAATATGCATGGTAGGGTCATCAATCTTTGTATGCAGGTACATCTTGGGCTATCTCACAGTCTCCAAGAAAATTGGGTCTCTCTGACCTATATTTTATGCTTGATTGATTTACATTCAAGTTTTCGGACGAGTTCAGATCTCAGTCACTATACATGGTAGAATTATGTAACCTTGCATATGCATGCAACTCTGATAGTAGGTCAGCATCCAGGCAAAATTAGGTCACTTTGACCTATATTCTACGTTTGATTGATTTACATTCAAGTTTTCGGAGGAGTTCAGATCTCAGTCACCATACATGGTAGGATCATGTAACCTTGCACATGCATGCATCTCTGATGGTAGGTTAGCATCCAGGCAAGATTAGGTCACTTTGACCTATATTCTACGTTTGATTGATTTACATTCAAGTTTTCGGAGGAGTTCAGATCTCAGTCACTATACATGGTAGGATCATGTAACCTTGCACATGCATGCATCTCTGATGGTAGGTTAGCATCCAGGCAAAATTAGGTCACTTTGACCGATTAGGTCACTTTGACCTATATTTTCCGCTTGTTTGATTTACATTCAAGTTTTGGGACGAGTTCAGATCTCAGTCACTATACATGGTAGGATCATGTAGCCTTGCACATGCATGCACCTCTGATGGTAGGTCAGCATCCAGGCAAGATTAGGTCACTTTGACCTATATTTTACACTTGATTGATTTACATTCTAGTTTTCGGACGAGTTCAAATCTCAGTTACTGTACATGGTAGGATAATATAACCTTGCATAGGCATGCATCCCTGATGGTACATCAGCATCCAAGCAAAAGTAGGTCACTTTGACCTGTATTTTATGCTTGATTTACATTCAAGTTTTAGAACGAGTTCAGAACTCAGTCACTATACATGGTAGGATCATGTAACCATGCATATGCATATAACTCTGATGGTAGGTCAACATCCAGGCAAAATTAGGTCACTTTGAACTATATTTTCAGCTTGATTGATTTACATCCAAGTTTTCGGACGAGTTCAGATATCAGTCACTATACATGGTAGTATCATGTAACCTTGCATATGCATCCATCTATGATGATAGATCAGCATCCAGGCAAATTGATGTCACGTTGACCTATATTTTCCACTTGATTGATTGATTTACATTCAAGTTTTTGGACGAGTTCAAATCTCAGTCACTGTACATGGTAGGGTAATGTAACCTTGCATAGGCATGCATCCCCAATGGTACATCAGCATCCAAGCAAAAGTAGGTCACTTTGACTTGTTTTACACATGAGTGGTTTATGTTCAAGTTATCGGACAAGTTCAGATCTCAGTCACTATACGTGGTAGGATCATGTAACCTTGCTTATGCATGCAACTGTGATGTCAACATCCAGGCAAAATTTTGTTACTGTGACAATGTGCCATAACGAGGCAAACTCTGTAATCGTTGATTACCTATGTTTTTGAATTTGTCAGTTTTCCTTATTGGAGTCTAGGATATGTCTCCATTATCAAAAACTCTTCCTCAACCAAACTTACAGGAATGTTTCAATGTATATTGCAGATGTGCAACATGCATTATTTTTTCTTTCTTTTCATTAATTCCAGAATTCCATATGATCATTGATCTTGCACTTTAGGTTATCGAGTCTTAAGGTATGCCTCCATTATCCTCAACTCCTCATAAACGGCTCTATATTTTTCTACCAAACTTGGATGAATATCTGCTTCAGTATATAATGTAGATGTGCAACTTTGATTTTGTAATTCTATTTCAAACACAGAAATTCTTAAATATATATAATGCAGGCGACACATGTGTCCTGGGAACACCCATGCATATTAATGTATTTTATTTATTGGATTCTGATAAAAAATAAACATTATGATTAGCAATCAGATCTTTGATATCTATCCTTTCTTAGCTATAAGGAGCTGATATCTTGCTTATGATAAGTAAAACAATGTTTGTTTATTTTAGTGTGTTTGCTGTTTTGGATTCCTCTTTATATAAACTTTCAGTAGGACATAACAAAATTTTTGAAGCTATTTATTACTTTACATCTATCAAATTTTATTAAACTGGTACATATAATATGATACAATATTTTTTTTTCTTCGCAGCCCCCAAACCAGATTATTACCATGCTATTCATGATGGTCCTGTTATGTCGCTACAGAGATCTCCATTCTTTAATGATATTGTTTTAAGTGTTGGTGGTTGGAGTTTCTGTATCTGGAAGGAAGGAGTTGGTGTAAGTATATCTAAATTTTGTTTTAATCATAATTATACCCCCGCAACTTTATTGGAATCGCCTTGTCCGTATGTCCATGTATCCGTGGACATTTTTTGCTAGAGCTTATCTCAGAAATTCCCTTAAAAATTTCTCAATCTAATTTTGTATGCATGTTTGTAACCATAAGAGCTTGTGCAAGTCATATTATCAGATTGATTCAGTGGTAGTATTTTTTTGTATTTTCCTAATTAGAATTTTGACTGCTAAATTTGTCCGAAGCTTATCTCAGAAACTCTTCTGAATATCTTTTTCAAATTTTGTCAGAGTGCTAAGTATCATAAAACCTATGCAGTGTATTTTCAGATTGACTCATCAAATTTTGACGGCTACTTTGAAATGTTCGTTCTTCAGTACCTATATGAATTTTTTTTCTGGAGGCAATCTCAGACCCTTATCAAAATATCTCTTTCAAATTTTGTCAGAATGTTAAGTACTATATGAACCTGTGCACCTGCTATTTTCAAACTGATTCATCAAATTTTGAAAAGTTACTGCTACTTTGGTATTTTTCAACTTTGTATATTTTCTGGAAAAAAGGGGGAGGTATATCATTGTGTCCATACTTGTACTGTGTCCACACCTCTGTATTGTGTCCACACACCCTTAAATTTGCATGTACCATATTGGTTCAGGGTTCAATTAGTGGGGGTATAACTGGCTGCCATTTCAAGACAGCTTTAGTTATGTTTGTTGAAAGAACATTTTATTTGGTCACTGGGTATACATGTTTAAATCCTGCTTGTATTTGAGATTTACAAATTAGATTTTGGTATATAATAAATGTCAGAATATTGCATGTGTTATCACACTTTTATTGATATATATTTCATCTTAAACAAACATCATTTCATTTATGTGTTAGTCCTGTGTGATTTCTACATGTATATTATTGTAGAACTAATAAATATTACAATTATTTGTTTGTCCTGTCTCATTATACAGGGTAGACCAATATTACAGTCCTGTGCTAGTCCTGTTGTATATATGTTTATTATTACAGAGTAGACCAATATTACAATCCTATTCTATTCCTGTTGTATTTATGTTTATTATTACAGAGTGACCAATATTACAGTCCTCTCAGATTTGTATATGTTTATTATACAGGATTGACCAATATTACAATCCTATCAGATTTTATATTTATGTTTATTATTACAGAGTGGACCAATATTACAGTCCTCTCAGATTTGTATATGTTTATTATACAGGATTGACCAATATTACAATCCTATCAGATATATTTATGTTTATTATTACAGAGTGGACCAAAATTACAGTCCTCTCAGATTTGTATATGTTTATTATACAGGATTGACCAATATTACAATCCTATCAGATATATTTATGTTTATTATTACAGAGTGGACCAATATTACAGTCCTGTGCTAGTCCTGTCAGGTTTACTGCAGGTTATTGGTCACCGTCAAGACCAGCAGTATTTTATATAGCTAAAATTGATGGAAGTGTTGATGTTTGGGATATTTTAGATAAAACTCATGAACCATCTTTAACACAGAGTGTATCTCCAGCTCCTATCACTACCTTATATCCATTCCCTGTATCACGTAAGTAGTACATGTACTTGATATTCTACTCATTTTATACAGGAAATCAAAGGGAAATTATCAGATTGAACATCAGAACCAATACCACAAGTATGAGGTACAACTTTTCCCCAACAGGAATGTATAAATTCTGTGAATACTGATATAAGCCAAGTACCATACTTCTTGTACATTAAGGACCCAACAGTTGTATTGAGATATTTTTTCAAAATGTTTGAAAAGATTTTATCCTATTTTCCAGAAGAATCTTACTTTTCTCTTACATAGCATTTTTATGATCAGCAATGATTCTTTGAGTGGTTTTGAGTAGCCTTATGAGCTTTAACTTAATATTTAGCTTACTGCACTAGCATTTAACTATTATTCCTCAGCAAAATGAGTTCACATCATTTTTTTAGACATCAAAAAAGGGACAAATTGACTTGTAACCATTATGATTCTTCAGTTTCATCAGACACTAAAATTGTTTTCCACTAAATAGCTGAAAATTATCAAAGAAATCTACATTAACAGCATTTCTATCAATAAGGTAGGCTCAGGCAAAAGAATTAAAAAATTATGTAACTTTGATGTTGTATTGCTAAAAATATTTTATGGTCTAGGTTAGTAATTGTAATTATATGCTTTCCAGAGAAGCAGCATCTGTTAGCAGTGGGAGATAACTCTGGAACACTTCATATACTGGAGATACCATGGAGTCTTAGACAACCAACACCAAATGAGGTAAATAAATTACTTGTAGTTTAATGCATTTCTTAGAGTCTTTGGCAGGCAAAACAAGCTGACATAAACTAAATAACTTGATAGTTTAACATGTCATATACATATTTATTGATGGTTCTGGAGGAAGTTGTTTTTCAAGCACTCCTGGTTATTATCAAATTATTGTGTATATTATTTGAACCTCAGATATCATACATAAGTTCAAGAAAAATAAGTTAATCTTTGAAACATGTCCTACTTATTTCAGCTTGCAAGTGTATCTAATTATTTGGAAAGAGAGGTTAAGAGAAGAGCCTTTGTTGTCCAGCGATGGGATTTCCGGGAACAGGAGAAGAGAGAGTTAGAAGCTGAACAGAAGCGAAAAGCAGGAGTAAGTAATTTAATAATATTGTGTTGTTACTATAATAACAATAATGAACAAATAAACAAATATAGAGTAACTGTAAAGGAAGCACAAAATCCCAATAAATACAAACTAAAACTAAGTGACAGAAAAAAAAACTTACATTAAGACATCAATAAGCATTAAGGCATGTGTAATATTACTCCATGTCCAACCAGTTGTTTCTAGACTGGAGAACTGAGGGTAGTAGCATTTAAAACGAGTTGGACATATTTCTCCTGTAGGATTCTCATGGATAACATTCTTAAATTGAATCTATTTAATATTAAGGCCATAATAAATAAATTTAAAAAAACTGAGATTTTCTTTCCTGCCTGTCTAAATTTTTTTTCTTCAAAATTATATTTTTTAAAAATATAGCAGCTCTAAATTCTGGAAACATCCTGCCTCTAGTCCCAGGTTTCTTAGTAATAGCTTTTAGGATCACTTACATTGTCAATAGATTTTTTGTTTACCAAGCAACATTGTCCTCTTGAAAATAAAGGTACCAAAAGGGTATAAATCCTGACAGGGTAATTCTAGAAATAAACGTAATTACATTTGTGGCTGTAAGGATGACTCAGGAAGGCAATCTGGAAAAATACAAGCAATAGAGAGGACACTATTATTTAGACTACTCACATGCATTGTAGATAAAACTTTATTTTATCCCCTTGACACAGAGAAAGTTCAAGGTACAAAATCATAACTGAAATTCAGATTGCAAAATATATAGAGGATTTTGATCTTCTAGGGGATATTATTCTTTTGGGAATTAGCAAATTTCCACGGGTCTGATGCTCTCCAGTTTCATTATTAAATGTAGCTTCATACTTCCACTTTGGCTAATTTTCAGTGATAGACCATATCCGAATCATGGTATTTAGATTCACTAGTTGTTGTTTGTTCGTCCTATGTCACAAACATGTCTGCCCTAAGTGACAAAGAATGTACTTCAAAAACACAATTTCATGACATTTTAGGCTTTAAGACATAACATTTTCTATACTGTGATGTGTTGAGAAGTGGTCTGGTTAATCATGATACCACAGCTCGGGTTTGGTCTATTTCTGCTGATCAATGAAAGTCAGAATCATATTCCTGTTTTACTTATAATAGAAGGTTGTCCCATGTTTACATTCAAGACCAAGGGTCAAATGAACAATATTAAATTGCAAAGGATTTGAAAAGAATTGGTTACTTTTGAGACACAGGGTTCCTATTTTTAGCCGTGTGAGATTTCCTTGTCAAACACTAGTGTAAGACAAAAAAAATCATGTGCAGTTTACTGGCAAATATAGTGTTTTGCATATTAGTCTATTTTAGTCTATATCTTTTCTTATTAGTGATGATCATAAGTGTATTTAATCTACATAATATAAAATTGTTATATCATTTGAAGTAAAATTTCACAAGAACGAACTAGCAAAATGGTCTTTTAAAATATGGTGTGCTCAGGTATACATTCCTGATTTTATGACATTACAAAAAAGGACATAACTCTTTGTTAAAACAGACGAAAGGGGACAATATTTTTGTATGTATTTCAGTGTATTTTAGGGTGAATACAGTGAGAAATAAAATCAAACACCAGTGGAAGTGCGAGACAAGAGTCTCAGACACCCTCGGGTAAGATTTCAATCATCAGCTTCCTCCGAGACTGGAAATCTTACCCTTGGGTGTCTGAGATTCTCCTGTCTCACACTTTCCCTGGTGTTAGATTCTTAATATCTTTATTTACTCTCCACTTTCCCTGGTGTTAGATTCTTAATATCTGTATTTACTCTCCATATCTAAGCCACATGATTAAGATTATATTGCAAATATTTGTCATTTTGTGTTTTATTTCAGATTGCTCCAAATGTAGTGCTAACAGATGAAGAAATAGAATACAGAATGAAACAAGAATTTCATCAATTTAAAATTGAGGAAACAGCATTTTTAAGGGATTTAGGAATATTAAAGGAGGATGAAGAACCTTTACCTGAAACATAATCATTTTTGTGTATTCTAGCAGAATGTAGATTATTGACAGGAAATACAATTTATATGTAATGTGAAGTACTGATGTTAAGCTGTTTATTGGATCTTGATAGTCATATGGATTATGACTTCCTGTCTGTGATAGAACTGTCCGTCCAGATTTTATATTTGCAATGTTTAATTTCTTGTGTATTTATTTGGTTTTGTATGTGAAGAGTATTGTTCAATTGATGCATTTTAATGTACTTTATTAACTTAATTTTTCAATGTTATGAAATATTTTGAATTGTTATAATTTAATTGTACATATGATATTTTTTATATTTATAATATTTAGCAGATATGGATGTTATTTTGTATAAATGATGCAAAAAAACAAAAACAAAATGTTAAAAAATAAAATCATATGAAATGTTTTGTCACAAACTATCAATGTGCACTGGAGAAACAGGTAAACTTTATTTACAAGCTCTATCTCACACCATCAATAATTCTTATATTATTTGCATATTAGGAAATACGCTGATATGATTGGTTGAATTTACTTCCGGTAGCAATTACTGAAGTCGTTTATTTTTCGATAGACAACGTTGACCGAACTACATTTAAGTTCACCTTTCTAAATTCATACGCCAAGACAGTTACGTAGAACGAAAACGTGTGATAGAATTATAAGGATTAAACACCGTTTGAAAGGAATTTATTGGAGTATAAACGGGACCAAGTCACTCACAAACATATCATAAAACTCCTTCGGACTTTTATTTGTTTGTGAGTGAATTGGTCCCGTTTATACTCCAATCAATTCCTTTAAAGTGGCGTTTAATCCTATAATAACATTTCTTAGCTCACCTGGCTCGGAGACCATAAAGGAAAATCTTGTAAAATGCTCATTATTGAAAACGGTTTCATACATCAGTTGATATCAACAAGGCATGGTAACTTGATGGTCATCTGCCAAATATATGACATTTGTACCAATCAATAATCTAAAATGGCTGCCATTGCAAATTTTAGTTTACATTGGACCTTATAGGGAATTGTTGTGTAAAAATTGCAAATTCTTGAAACCATTTCATACATCAAGTTTATATAAACAATGCATAGTTAAAAAAGTATGGACTCTAATAGATGTCTTGCCAGTCCTTGGTTGGTTGCTAAAATTGATTTTAAAAGTAAAACGAACCTAATAAAACTCGACATTCTCACGAACAGAAACCAAACATGCTCACTAGATCGTAAACATGAGGTCAAAGACAAAAGTCATATACTATCCAAGACCAACCCACTTACCAAATATCATTAATCTACCATAAAAAGATCATGAAAAACCAAACATACTCACTAGACCATGAAATCTGGGTCATAGATACATGTCATATGCCAGACTGTCATGTACTACTCAATACCCAAAACCAACAACAAGAGGAAAGCTGTCAATGAGACAGCAAAGCGTGTTTCAGTATATCTTACCCAGAGGTCAATCCTGAATATTCAGAATGTACAGTTTTTGTCTCGCCCGCGATGAAAGGCGCAGAAAGCGAGACATATGCGTACAAAGTATGACGGCGGCGGCGGCGTAAACTTTCATGTTAAGTTTGTGTGATTAGGTCATTTTCTCAGTAACTATAAGTGGTAGGTCCATGATATTTGTATATAGGTTGGTCTTGAGTAGTACATGGAAGTCTGCTATATGGTTTTTGTCTGTGACCTCAATTTCACGGTCCAATGAACATGTTAAGTTTTTGTGCTTAGTTTAGTTTCTCAGTAACTGTAAGTGGTAGGTCAATGATATATAGTATAGAGGTTGGTCTTAGGTAGTACATGATAGTCTGTCATATGGCTTTTGTCCTACGGTCTAGTGAGCATGTTAAGCTTTTGTGATTAGGTCATTTTCTCAGTAACTATAAGTGGTAGGTCAATGATATTTGGTATATAGGTTGGTCTTAGATAGTACATGACAGTCTGTCATATGGCTTTTGTCCTTGACCTCAATTTCATGGTCTAGTGAGCATGTTAAGTTTTAGTGATTAGGTTATTTTCTAAGTAACTATAAGTGGTAGGTCAATGATATTTGGTATATAGGTTGGTCTTGGGTATTCTGCTATATGGTTTTCGTCTGTGACCTCAATTTCACGGTCCAATGAACATGTTAAGTTTTTGTGCTTAGTTTAGTTTCTCAGTAACTATAAGTGGTAGGTCAATGAAAATGGTATAGAGGTTGGTCTCAGGTAGTACATGACAGTCTGTCATATGGCTTTTGTCCTTGACCTCAATTTCACGGTCAAATGAGCATGTTAAGTTTTTGTGATTAGGTCAGTTTCTCAGTAATTATAAGTGGTAGGTCAATGATATTTGGTATATAGGTTGGTCTTGGGTAGTACATGACAGTCTGCTATATGGATTTTGTCTGTGACCTCAATTTCACAGTCCAGTGATCATGTTAAGGTAATGTAAGGTCAATGATTTTTGGTATTTGGGTTTGTCTTAAATGGAACATGACAGCCTGCTGTTTGGCTTTAGCCCTTGACCTCATTTTCACGGTCTAATGAACATGTTTGGTTTTTCAGTATCTATCAGTGGTCACTGATATTTTCGGTGATTCATGACAGTCTGCTCTATTGCTTTTGTCACTTACCCTAATTTCACAGTCTAGAGAATGTGTTAAGTTTTCTAATTTAGTCAGTTTGAGAATTCACATCAATTTTGCGACCTTGAAGGGACGGGCGAGACATCAATTTGGGTCCACACTTGTTTACAATCTGTAATGTTTAGCCTTCCTGTGAAGTGGCATATTTATATAAGAACTGTTGGAGGCGACATCCTGCTCAGGACAAATGGGGTACCCTGTTGGCAGATATGTGACATAGTAATGACTAAGTTCAACAGCGGCATAAATGATCGAAAATCATAATCAAAACTAGAGCTGTCGCCGAATGGCAACCAATTATGCCCCTGCTCATTGAACCCTGAATCAATATGGAAAGTGCATATTTAAGTGTGTGTTGACACAAAAAAAGGTGTTGACACAGTACAAGTATGGACAAAATGATATGCCTCCCCTTTTTCCAAAATATATTAAAGGGAAGTTCTGAGCCCGAAAATCAATTCTATGGGTGCTAGGCAATCTTCCTGTAAAGTTTCATCCATTTTAAGGCACTTTGAATTTTCCCGCCTTTTCCCAGTTTCCATGGCAATGGCAGCCATTTTGAAAATTCTGAGACCCAAAATCATTTCTATGGGTGCTAGACATCCTACTTGTAAAGTTTCATCAAATTTGAGGCACTTTGAATTTTCCCGCCTTTTTATAGGACCGCAAAAATTTTGTGGTCGTATATTGGTATGGTGCTGGCGTCGTCGGCGTCCGCGTCTGTGGACAGTGTAACTTTACTTCTAGTGGATGGATCATTATGAAATTTTAGTATGATGTATCTTGGCACATGCGTAAACAGAGGTTTTAATTTTTAGTTGGTGGCCCCGCCCGTTTTAGAAAAAGGGGCCAAAAGGGGGTGAAATTGGGTGTCTTCTCATTTTTGGCTGTAGAATCTTTATTCATGATTGGATTTTGATGGGGTTTGTTTCAGTGTGCTCCTGAGAAAATTTCCAATCTGTGGTATGCCAACGGATTCCACGTAGCATGTACCGCTCACGAGATAAATGGGGCCCAACAGGGGCAAATCTCAAAAAAATATTTTTTTTATTTTTAGTCTGATTTTGATGCAGTTTTTTTCAATGGATTCCTTGTGAAAAATTCATAGGGGGCTCAGCTATTAGATTTTTGATAACTTGTTTCCTTTCCCAGCTATTAGGGGCCGAACGGGGCCAAAATTGCGAATTTGCAGATTATGTAGAATTTTAATTTTTCATCGGATTTCGTTGGGATTTTATTTCTTTGGATTCGTCTTGATCTAAGCTTTCAGTAGTATGTCAACGGATTTGGCGTAGCTCTTACCGTTTCTGAGCTACAAGGGCTTAAAGGGGCCAAAATTGCAATTTTTCTAAATATGTCAAATCTTTATTTTTCATCGAATTTCGATGGGATTTTTTTCTTTGGATTCCTCTTGATCTAAGCTTTCAGTAGTATGTCAACAGATTTTGTGTAGGTCTTACCGTTTCCGAGCTACAAGGGGTCAAAGGGGCCAAAAATGCAATTTTTCTTTGGATTCCTCTTGATATAAGCTTTCAGTAGTATGTCAACAGATTTTGTGTAGGTCTTACCATTTCCGAGCTACAAGGAGCCAAAGTTGCAATTTTTCTAAATATGTCATCTTTATTTTTCATCTGATTTGGATGGATTTTTTTTTCTTTGAATTTCTATGGATGTTAAGTTTTAGTTGATAGTACATATTTTGCATAGCAATTACGGTTTTTGTCTCGCCCGCGACGAAAGGCGCGAAAAGCGAGACATATGCGTACAAAGTATGACGGCGGCGACGGCGGCGGCGTAAACTTTCATGTTAAGTTTTTGTGATTAGGTCACTTTCTCAGTAACTATAAGTGGTAGGTCAATGATATATGGTATGTAGATTGGTCTTAGGTAGTACATGACAGTCTGTCATATGGCTTTTGTCCTTGACCTCAATTTCATGGTCTAGTAATCATGTTAAGTTTTTATGATTAGTTTAGTTTCTCAGTAACTATAAGTGGTAGGTCAATGATATTTGGTATACAGGTGTGTTTTGAGTAGTACATGACAGTCTGGCACTGGACTTATGTCCTTGACCTCAATTTCACGGTCTAGTGGCCACGTTAAGTTTTTCTGCTTAAGTCCATTTCTCAATAACTAGAAGTGGTAGGTTGATAATATTTGGTATGTAAGTTGGTCTTGGGTAGTACATGTCAGTCTGGCACTTGACTTTTGTCCTTGACCTCAATTTCACGGTCTAGTGGCCATGTCAAGTTTTTCTGCTTAAGTCCATTTCTCAATACCTAGAAGTGGTAGGTTGATAATATTTGGTATATAGGTTGGTCTTGGGTAGTACATGTCAGTCTGGCAGGTGACTTTTGTCCTTGACCTCAATTTCACGGTCTAGTGAGCATGTTCACTTTTCTGATTAGTTCACTTAGATTTCACATCAATTTAGAGGCCAGCAGGGACGGGCGACACATCTTTTAGGGTCTTCACTTGTCTATCAGTAAGTAATCAAAAGGGTTTATTTTTTCCCTATTTTGTTTCTAGCTAATAACTGTGTCTAGCATCTTTTTATGTCCATCTAATTATTGTGTCAAGCTCTTTACTGTGTCCACATTCACTTTAAACTACTTTTGTTGAAATTTCAGTGGTCGACATGCTGCGGTCGTATCATGCTGCGCTCGGCGTAGCCCTTTATTTTCAGTTTCCATGGCAACCACGGCCATTTTGATTACTAGTATTCCAAAAGATATGTGTGTGCACATCTACTTATTGTAAGTTAGATTCCTTTGAAGTAGTTGGAATTTGTTTCCAAACTTTCTAAAAAACATGAGTAGTTGTGTTTTTCATTCATTCGGACGGACGGACAGACCAGGGTAAAAAAATATGCCCCCTGACTTTTCGTCGCGGGGGCATAAAAACATGTACACCTTTGAACCTTTGATATATGTACAAAATACTACAAAATATAAACCTCCTTTCTCAAAAACTGTAGGAGATATGCTCTGGACAAATTGGATACCCTATAGGCAGATATTTGACGTAAAAATGACTTAAGTTCAACAACTGGTAATTTTGGCATACATTATCAGAAATCAAAATCAAAGAGACATGCATACCTTTGATATATGTACAAATGATCTGCAAAATATAAACCTTCTACCTTGAAAACTAAAGTAGATTCGCTCTGGACAAAAGAGGTACCCTGTAGACAGATATTTGACGTAAAAATGACCAAGTTCAACAACTGGTAATTTTGGCATAAATTATCAGAAATCAAAATCAAATTGACATGCACACCTTTGATATATGTACAAATGATATGCAAAATATGAACCCTCTACCTTGAAAAATGTAGGAGATATGTTCCGGACAAATGGTGTATCTATTTGGCAGCCGCCCGCCCGCCTGCCCGCTCACCACCCACCCACCATTTCACCATTCTAATAACCGGATTTTTCCGATGGAAAACTCGGTTAAAAAATACAACTTATCATTGACCTACTATTCATAGATAATGAGACTCCAAACAGTAGACCACAAAATTGAGGTCACAGATTGAGTAATATGGCAGACTATCATGTACTACCAAAGATGAATTCGCATATCAAATATTGACCTACCCCTAGCAGAAACTGAGAAACTTACATATTCACTAGACCATGATATTTAGGTCACTGACAATAATCATTTAGCGGATGTCATGTACTACACGAGACCAATTCTACACATCAAATATCACTCACCTAACATAAACAGCTACCAAGAAAGTTGACCTAATCGGAAAAACTTATTGTGCTCACTAGTCTGTGAAATTAAGATCGATTACAAAAGCCATTCATCGACTACCATATACTCTTCAAGATTAACCCACATGCCAATTATAATTTACCTTCTTCTTATAGTTTCTGAGAAAATGACCTAATAAGAAAAAAATTTACAGAGTGACCTATTAAGAAAAAATTTACAGGCTCACTAGACCATGAATTTGAGGTCAAGGACAAAAGCCATGTAATAGACTGTCATGTACTACCAAAGACCAAGCTACATACATATTATTGCTTACCTACCACTTATAAGTACTGAGAAACTGGACTAATCACAAAACTTAACATGCTCACTAGACCATGAAATTTAGGCCACAAACAAAAACGATATAGCATACCCAAGAACAATCTATATACCAAATACAATCAACCTACCATTTCTAGTTCCTGAGAAACTGACCAAACCACAAAATTTTAAATGCTTACTGAACTGTGGAATTGAGGTCAAGGACAAAAGCCATACGATGAACTGTCATGCACTACTTAAGACCATCTAATACACCAAGTATCATTGACCTATCAATTATATATGTTATTGAGAAACTGACCTAATCATAAAAACTTATTACATGAAAGTTTATGCTGTTATGGCTGTTGTTGCTCTCATACTTTGTTCTGTGTCTCAATTTTGACGCCTTTCAAAAATGACCCTCTCCCAAATATGATATTTGAGTACCAATCATAAATTCTGACCACAGATCTTTAACATTTGAAACCAGGGAAAAAATTTGTAAATTACAAAATCTTAAAAATGTCTTTATACATTAAAGATAATATTAATTGGACGTTGTAATGTGATGAATCTACCAGATGTATGATTTTTGCTACCAATCCTTTAACTACAATTGCTGCCATTTCTAACATTGGGCATAGTGTAAAATCTTGTGAGACCAGTAGCCAGGTTATCAATACAGGCATATGGGAACCTCTGGTTCTTAGTTGCTATAAATCATAGCTTCTCTGGTATTTTTCCTCAGAATTTATGTTAGTTTCTGTGTCATGGAATATGAGAGCTATTTAACATCCATTTCCTGTTTGCAAATGCATGGGCTATCAGTAATGAGCATTTGCTATTGTATTTCTTTAAGGATATGAAGTGAATTTATAGAATTAACAGGACTTGTCAAAAGACAATATAGCTCTCCGGGGATTAAGAGTGACATGCCAAATGGGAACTCCTTTCACAAAAAGAGTGCTTTCTAGAAGCAGGAATCATGTTTTTTTTTAAATTGCCCTTGGGGCAATGAAAGGTCAAAATGTCTACAATGACAGTATTGCCAAAAAGCTCGCATCATATGGAAGCCACCTACCATACATTAACACCCTATCACTACCCTAACAACTACCTTCTGGAAGCAGGGTAAAAGTTTTTAAAAAATGGCCCTCGGGGCAATGTCAAGGTCAAATTGCCTACATACGTAACGCTGCAAGAAAGCTCTCATCAAAACAGTAACATAACAAATATGAAGACCCTACCACTAAATGTCTACTTTTTAGAATCAAGTTTTAAGTTTTTAAAAAATTGATGGGTGTTTCATGGAACAATTGTGTCGCCTGCACTACAAAAAAGCCATTTTTGACCCTATGAACCTCTGTTAAATTAAAATTTTAAGTTCAAGGAGCATGTTTATATTAGGAGAAAAACAAATCTTGCAAATTTGTTAAAAATATGAATTCTGTTTTTGAAGGACTTATTCAGGTTAACAAAGCAAATTGAAAAATGAGCTATTTTGGCTCAGTGAACCTCTGAAATCTGCAAAATTAAAATTTCAAGTATCAGGTGCGCAATTATATCAAGTGAACAACAAAAAATGAAAGTTTGGTTGGAAAATGACTTACAGCTTTGGATGAGTTCAATATTAACAAACTGAATTAACAAATGGAATTAACAAATGAGCTATTTTTGGCTCTGTGAACCTCTAAAATCTATAAAATCAAACTTTTACATATCTGATGCACAACTAAATCAGATGAACAACATATCCTGCAAGTTTGGTTTGAATACGACTTGTAGTTATGATGAACTTGTGGATTAACAAACCAGATTAACAAATGAGCTATTTGGGCTCTGTAAACCTCTAAAATCTGTGAAACAAAATTTCTAAGTATCAGGTGCACAACTACACCAGGTTAACGACATCCTGAAAATTTGGTTGGAATCGGACCAGCATTTTGAAGGAGTTTAGGATACAAAAATCAAATTAACAAATGAGCTATTTTAGGTCTGTGAACCTCTACAATCTGTAAAAACAAAATTCTAAGTATCAGATGCACAACTACCCCCGGTGAATGACATATCCTGAAAGTTTGGTTGGAATCGGACCAGCAGTTTTGAAGGAGTTGCGGATACAAAAACCAAATTAACAAATGAGCTATTTTGGCTCCGTGAACCTCTAAAATTTGTAAAAACAAAATTTTAAGTATCAAATGCACAACTACACCATGTGAATGACATATCCTGAAAGTTTGGTTGGAATTTGACTAGCAGTTTTGAAGGAGTTGTGGATACAAAAACCGACAGACGACGCAGGAGTACGACGTAAGACGACGGATAGGTATCCAAATGTGTCGAAAATTGGCCTCAAGGTCAAGGTCAAAATGTCTACAAATATCTACCAAAAAGATCTCATCACAAGAAAGTCTCATACCAAATATGAACTCTCTAACACTAAACAGCTTACTTAAGAAGAAAGGTTGAAGTTTTTAAAAAATTGCCCCAAGGGCAAAGTCAAGGTCAAAATGTCCCCAAATATTGTGCCACCAGAAAGCTCTAATCACAAGAAAGTTACATACCAAATATAAACAACCTACCATTAAACAATTGTATTCTTGAAGCAAGGTTAAAGTTTTTAAAAAATTGCCCTCATTTAAAGGTCAAAGTCAAAATGTCTACAAATATGGTATGGCTAGAAAGATCTCGTCATAATGCAGTTACATACCAAATATGAAAACCCTACTACTCAAAGCCTACCTTCTAGAGGTAAGGTAAAAGTATTTAAAAATTGCCCTCGGAAAGGAAAGGTCAAAATGTCTACAAATATGGTATGGCTAGAAAAATCTCATAATATAAGTCAAGTTACATAGCAAATATGAACACCCTACTACTAAAAGCTTACCTTCCAGAGGCAAGGTCAGTTTTTTAGCTCACCTGACCCGAAGGGTCAGTGTGAGCTATTGCCATCACTTGGCGTCCGTCCGTTAACTTTTCACATTTTCATCTACTCCTC
>MJUU01049674.1:7928-29411 GCA_002080025.1 Modiolus philippinarum
GGGGGGGTATTCAGAATGTTCTTGAAACACAAGTGGTTAAAAACTTTCCCGTTTGGAGCACTGCACGAGTAGTAGCAAAGTGCCCTTTTCCGTCATTTTGACCAAAAACTTTGGATAATGTGGTTGGCTCAAGTTGCAGAAACTCTCGGAGGCGCTCATGCTGAATGACGGACATGGAAATTAATTTAATATTACTATACGATATCGAAAACTTTTCTGACAGAAGTTCTCCGGCGATTTCGGCATACACCTTCCCGTTTATGGAAATTCTGTATACAAATATTGTTTTTAGCTCGCCTGGCCTTTAAGTCCATATGAGCTTTTGCCATCATTTTGCGTCCGTCGTTCGTCGTCAAAAATCTTCTCCTCTTAAACTGCTTGGCACATTCTAACCAAACTTGGCCCTTTCCGTGAAATTTTCAAAATTTTTGCATTTTTTATTTTTTATTTCAAAAAGTGTACCAGATAGAGGTCAAGTGTAAATTGCAAGAATGTTCAGCCCATCAAGATCTACTCACCCTGAATTTTGAAGAAAA
This sequence comes from Modiolus philippinarum, assembly GCA_002080025.1. Classification (NCBI taxonomy): domain Eukaryota; kingdom Metazoa; phylum Mollusca; class Bivalvia; order Mytilida; family Modiolidae; genus Modiolus; species Modiolus philippinarum. The sequence continues at coordinate 8,465 of MJUU01049674.1, forward strand.
TCCAAAAACCCTTGTAGGAGTTATTGCCCTTTTTCACAGAATATTTAAAATTTTCACATTTTTCATCTTTTATATAGACTATAGAAGATGAAGGTTAAGCGTAAATTGATAAAATGTTTGCCATGCTGTTGCAACTTCAAAACTGGTGTTGAAAGTTTTCTTGACCGCCATTTTCAAAATGGCCGCCAAAAAGGCGGGAAAATTCAACATTGTCTGATTTCAATGAAATTTGGTTTCCAAATAGGTATTGAAGTTGCGACTTCATAACCGGTGTTGCAAATCGTTTGTTGGCCGCCAAAAAGGCGGGAAAATTCAACATTTTCCGATTTCAGTAAAATTTTGTTTAAAAATAGATATTGATGTTGCCCCTTCAGGACCGATGTTTAAAATTGTTCGTTGACCACCTTTTTCAAAAAGGCGGGAAAATTCAACATTGTCTGATTTTAATGATATTTGGTGTCAAAATAGATATTGATGTTGCGACTACAAAACTCATTTTAAAAATTGTTCGCTGACCACCATTTTCAAAATGGCCACCAAAAAGGCGGGAAAAGTCAACATTGTCCGATTTCAATGAAATTTGGTTTCCAAATAGATATTGATGTTTCAACTACAAAACTCATGTTAAAAATTATTCGTTGACCGTCATTTTCAAAATGGCTGCCAAAAAAGGAGGGAAATTCAACATTGTCTGATTTCAATAAAATGTGGCTTCCAAATAGATATTGATGTCGTGATGTCAAAAATTGTCGTTGACTGCCATTTTCAAAATGATGTCTCCACTTCAAAATTGGTGTTGAAAATGGTCCTCATCGAGAACTTTTTTTATCAAAAAGCCCAACAAAGAAATATAGTAAAACATGATTAGACTTCAAGATATTGGTGGTATTCCAGCTACCAAAGTTTGAGAGACTGAAGTTCAACTGTATAACTTGCAATGTTAGCTTGATTGTGGCAACTGAAAGCCAGATGAGGGATACAGGCTCCTGGGAGCTTCTGGTTACCATTTATGGACTTGAGGTGCAGAAAGCAACCCAGGCAATGGGTTGGTATAAGACAGGGATACAAGCTTTCATTCAAACAACAATAGTCAGTTAAGAACTTAGTAATCTTTAATAGTCCAAATACTATTACAATACCGGAATTCCGGTAAACTAAACATCTCCTGTTTCGTATAAGACACACTCACTGCTGAACACGTTAATTCCGGAATGAGATCAACCTCAGTGAAAGAAAAGAAAAAATTCAATTAAAGCGAAAGATCAGCTGTAAACTGGGAAACAAATATCCATAGTTCTTTAAATGGTATTTTTCGAATAGATTGTTCACTACCTTTGACAGATTGATATTCGATAGAATTGATTCACAACGTCTTTTTTGGTTTTGTGATGTTGTTGTTTATTTTTGCCTTTGTCATGTTATCTTCCATTTTTGTTAGAACTGCATTACAATTTTTTTTTAGTTTTTTTTACTTTCTACTTTTTGCTTCGGTATTCTTTAGCCGATCTATCCCGACCTTTTATCATTACTTACATGTTAAAGTGTTCTAGGATAGCGCGTTCCGATATTAAGAATGAAGCAAATATTATATCTTTTATCGCATCTCCAGGACCAGTGATCTTATCATAAAACTATATATTCTTGTCTTGAGTCAATTCACTGTTTTACTATTCAGTCAGACACTTAAGAATAACTTATGATAACTGACCTAGTTCTATAAAAAAAGTTTCCGGTAAAAACGTTTCGTTGCTAACTTGGATTTTCCATCATGCAAAAATGTATTTTCTTGCCGACTTTAAAGGTAATTGCGGTTACAACAATCACGAAATAAATAAAATAAAATAAAACGCCATTTTTAAAATACTTGAAACGGAAGAAATTGTTGATTTGACCCAATGTTTGCAATGTAGGTCAAATTGATCGTGATGTTAGGTACTAAGTCATACAGTTCAAAGCTCCAATGCGTAAGTTGAAAAATTAAAAGATAGTTCGAAAACGCATTCTTCACCCCTATTAAGCTGAGTAATGTTTAGGTAAAGGTAAATGTTCAAATATCAAAAACCGTACCTAAACATTATTCTGAACCGGGACAAGGCGTTTTCTTATGTTACTTAAAATAACAAATTTGTTCACATTTTTTTCAAACGGGCTGAACATTATCCAGCCGGACTAAACCAATTATACGCAAACTCTTCTTACCTAAACTGTTCGCCGAGAACTCAGCTTAATAGGGGTGTACTTATCAGAATTATAAGTAATAAAAGTTTTGAAAAAGGTGCACTGAACATATTTTTCAACATTTCATGAATTCTATGAAACTTTTTTTTGTGTTTTTGTAAAACATGGATTCATAATTCTCTCTTCATGCAATGTCAATAAAAAAAATATAACATCGGCAAACACGTACAAGCATAAATGAAAGAATAGGAAAAATCTGAAAGCAAAAAAAAAAAAAAATCTGAAAAAATTTAAATATTGAACAAACACAAATTGGGATAACATGATACAGATAACGCAATAAACAAATATGAACAATGAACAATGTGAACAAAACTTGTGTACTTCTAGCGTAATCCACAAAATATGAAATGTATCATCAAGAACACAACTTAATGGGTAATATTCTATTTGTCATATTCATTTCTATGTTGGATAATGGTAATCTATCCCATTACTCGATAATTGGCAATGATATCCGCTCAAACTGGTGCTAGGGGTCGTCTTGAGCTTACTATGAGGTTTGAACAAAGCTCATTGTCGATGGCCTCATTTTGACTTCAAGACTAAAAACAACAATAAAAACATTGTTCCATTGTTTAGTTAAACCCTGTATTTGTAGTCGGACACTTTTTCTCATGTGCATTTACTCCATATCTCTTCATTGCTTATTTTATAAAGGAAGATATGATTCAATATTGCAAAAAAGGGTTTAATCATAGCTGATTATTATTAATAGGGAACGAATTTAGGGTTGGTGAGCATATAACTGTAAAATATTTTTCAGATACCAGATTGTAAGAAAATCTTTATTAAAATGGAGATTTACTCTACCATTAAAATGCACTGTGACTTCATGTTTTCGAAAACTTCTAAAACTAAGTTTGAGAAGTAGAAAACTAGATCGCTGATCATTGAATGTTAATATTTTATCTATAACTTGAATTCTTCTATTGATTAATCCAGTAGGCGCATCCAGGATTTGAAGTAAGGTAAAACGGAGGTGGAAAAGGTCGCAGAGAGGCGAGGCGCGAAATTCTTTAAAAATAGCTAAATACTGACAAAGAAACCCGAATATACCCTAAGAGTTTATATTTTTTGTCCTATTTGGGGGTGGGCGTTGGGGGGTCTTCTTACTCGTGATAAGAGTGCAATGTTACAATATGTTTCTTGCTGCCGATCTTTAGTTTTCTAAATAAATACCTAAAACTGTGGAAGTATCTTAGTCGATAACGATCTTTCATTACTAGGATTTCCACCATCAGAAGATGACCGACTCAAAAAACAAACCACTGTATGCAAATGTGGTAAAAAGAATCGCGAAACAAATTACCATTTGCAAATTATTTGAAATGGAAGAAATTTATTACCTGACCCTTTGTTTGGTATTTAGGTCAAAGTAAGGAAAAGATGAAATGAATTTTAAGTTCTTATACTTCCGTTGAAAAATTGAAAGATAGTTCGAAATCACAAACTATCAGAATTATAATAAAAAAAAGTAAAATGCAAGTGAAGTCCAAATATCAATTACAACAATTCGTTATATGTTTTGCAATCAGGGCAGGGCTTTAATACTGGATTTGGCCTTCTATTCCGATATTTTGGGCAATGAGTACCCCTTTCTGTCTGTTTTTTGGCTTCTTATATTATATATTTAATATTATGACTCTTATGCTTCTGATGAGAGGTTACTTCTTTAAGGTGTCAAAACACACAATTCGGCCAATCAGTGCTTAGAACTAATGAAAAAATAGCTCTTTTAGAATCTAAATATAACCTTGAATTCTTGCACCTTTAAAAGCAAATGTCGGAATTTAAATAAATGATACACCTGTTTGAACATTGATGTATCAGCTTTATTTTGAGACCAAGGTTAATTGACTAGAATGATCCTTTGAATACTAATCATAGGTATACTACGAATGCGTAATGTTTTGGTCGTAATCGTGTATATTTATAGATAGGGGTTTTCAACATTCGGAACCATCTTGGAAGATATGCAGAAATTTTGATATGATATTGACGAGATATGCACATTTCGGAAAATATATGGTTTCATACAGGCTAAACTTAAGATAAATTATCCAGACAGATTTGAACATGGCGAATTTCAGTTGAAAATGTTGACGAGTCTAACCTTAACACAAAATATGCGAAATATTTGTATTCCAAATGATGTTTTGGCGATTGGCATTGAAATGAAAATGCAGTTCAAATGTCATACACATATTCATACATAAGTACTGGAATATCGGCCACGTTTCTCTTTTTGCACCGTCTCCAATTAAAATGCGCACACATAATAAATGTTGCAATTTATTTGTATCTAGAAAAGATTGTCCTATCCAGGTCATATGGTAATAATGAGGTGACTGTGGTTTATTGTGTTTTGTCCTTTATCTACAGACTTTCATTATTCCATTGATTCTGACATTAGTCCAAGTAAGTAAAACAGCTCATGCCAATTGCATATTAACATTTAGGTTCCATTCAGGGTGAACACATACTGTTTGTAGGGAATAAAACGCTAATTTGTTTCTAAACATAGTCATGACCTGCGTACAGTTAAAATCCTACCCTGCGTACAGTTCGACTTTCAGTTCGACTTCGCTACAAACTGTACTCATAGTCCTACCCTGGTGAAATTGTGTACCGTAAAACTCTTGCTAATTATACATTAATAAGCAATCAAAACAACCTGAAATTGACACATAATATGAATTGGCACCTCCGAATCTCATATAAATAATCAAAGTAAAGCAAAATTTCCTTATAAAATGAAAAAATACTCAGGTATCTTTTCGTCTGTATGCCTATTTCTGGTTTGTTTTGCACTACCCTGCGTACAGTAAGTCGCTACCCTGATTGCACGGTGTACAGTTTCACCGGGGGTGTTAACGTTGGTCTGTAAATAAACCTTGATACATCAATGATCAAACAGGTGTATCATTTATTTATTCCTACATTTGTTTATAAAGGTGCAAGAATTCAAAGAGCTATTTTTTATTTGTGCTAAGCGTTGATTGGCCGAATTGGTGCTTTGGCACCTTAACATGATATTAAAACATTCCCCAGTGTAATTGCTGCAATTTTCATGTTTTCTAGTTAATTTCCGAATTGTATGCAGAAAATAACATCCTTTTCCAAAGTTTTCCCTCCTTTTCATCACTATTCAAAAAGTCACAGATTTAGTGTTTGCCGTGCTTTGATATGGCACAATGACACTCATAGATGTTTAATATTGACACAAAACCAAAAAAACTTCTTTTATGTAATAAATCTCCACCCATGTTTAAAACTTAACCCTTAGAGTATTTTTCTATCAAAATAAAGCTGCAAATGTTTTAACTACTTTTAAAACTTTGAAATTATGCCACAAAATGTCACCCTCCTCAAAATTTGAGAAAGTCCTTCTGAGATAACTTTTTGCACTTGAATTTGTTTTCACTTTGGTTGTGGTCATACAAATAGCATTTTAAATGCAGAATTTGATGCAAAAAGGTCAAGAAGACAGGGAAAAGCGATTTTTGTTTATTTTTTGAGCTTATGAAGAATACAAGGTTTGTGAGTTAGCCGAAAAGCCCAATATGAATAGGTACAATGGTAGAATTAAAATTACTTTTAACACAGTATGTTGAATAAATATCTATGCAAAATCACATAAATTCCGTAACTTACTATGATGATTTACAGATATTTGGTTTGTTAAAATCAAACCTGCCAACCGAAACGACCTTTTTTTTTAAACATAACAACGTTACAGGTTCCGGTCCACTAATTTTTGACAGAGTTAAAGGCTTTGGACTTAGAAAATTTTATAAAATGTCAGTATTTCACATTTTTATACCCCCCCCCCGCTTTGTTTAAGAAATAGACTATTGCAGTCGGACTCTATGCGCATTAGAACTTGGGCAGACCTTCTATTTGTCAATATATTATACGGATCGATAGCGAGATTTAAAATGAAGACAAATATAAGGTCTGTCCATGCCATGCCCCAACTTTATCTTTACATAACTCCGGGTTGGATAGATTTTACGGCAATTATCTCTGTTGTAGGTCACTACTTCACGCTCAATTTATAAACCAGACTGAAAATTCAATTATTCACTTACAAAATCTTCCAGTTCTTATCTATTTAGAACTGCAATTCCAGTGTGAAAAACGCCAAAACGGATGATTCAGTTCTAAAAATTAACAAAGTCGGGACATTATTAAGTCCCCAAAGAGTCCCTTCGATTTTCGTTGTCCTCGAATATAGTTCCCATTTATTTAGTTTATCACTTCATTGTGTTGTTCTCATATGAGTCCTCCTTTTGTATGTTTGGGGTTTGATTGAAAGGAGGGACATTAAAAATACATCTAGAAAATGAATATGATATAGAATTTGATTTGAATGGAGTGATTTGGTCAGGTGCAAAAGGAGAAACTTTTCTGTTTTTGGAAGACCAGTTTTATCACTGATGAAACTTATGTCTGTTTGAAGTTGAATAAAAAAGATCCCAGCGAAAGAATTTCCACTTTTTCATTACTTATTTTATAATCTAAGAATACGTATTTAATAATATTCAAAATCACATTTGGTTTGAATAGGTGCATTTTTTTAAACTTTAATTTCAAATTTTAACCCGGATTTCAACGGTCGTTAAAAATAGCAATCAGGGAAATATAAAGCTTTTAACGACGTGTGAAAAATTAGAAAAGTTGGTTTCCATCTCATCCGGTCTTGGCATGCTGTAATTCGCATAGAGCTCAATTGCAATAATCTTTTTCTATTCTAATAAGTCTAATAAACGTTTTGAAAATTGTAAGCGGCCCTTAGAGGAGAACATTTGGTTTGAAACTAGAAATAAAATATGTGGGGAAAACTGCATACAGAAAACAGAAACTGACATAAAGAGATCGATATTCGTCATTTTATTTATTATAAATTGCTTATAAGCTTATAAAATAACAAAATCTTTTATAAAAATGTCAAATACGGCTTTTTCGCTCACATGGCTATGCTAGGGTGAGCTTTTGCAAACACTTTGCGTCCGTCGTCCGTCCATCCGTCCGTCCGTCCGTAAACTTTTCATTCAAAGATCTTCTCCTCTGAAACCACTGGGCCAATTGAAACCAAACTTGGCCACAACAGTCCTTGGGTGGTCCCCTTTAAAAATTGTGTCGCTCAGGTCTGTACGTCATCCAAGATGGCCGCCAGCTGGGTGCAACATTTAACATTGGACCCTATGGAAAAAAAACGTTTCAAATTCTTTTTCTCTGAAACTACTGGGCCAATTGGAACCAAACTTGTCCACAATAGTCCTTGGGTGGTCCCTTACAAAAAGGTATTTTTTAGGTCCTCCCGATTTCTAAGATGGCCGCCAGCGGGAAACATAGTTTTAACATTGGACCCTAAGGGAAAACACTTTCAAAGATTTTCTTCTCTGAAACTGCTGAGCCAATTGGAACCAAACTTGGCCACAATAGTCCTTGGGTGATCCCTTACAAAAAAAGTGTTTTTAAGGTCCGCGTGATTTCCAAGATGGCCGCCAGCGGGAAACATTGTTTTAACATTGGACCCTAAGGGAAAACACTTTCAAAGATCTTCTTCCCTGAAACTACTGAGCCAATTGGTACCAAACTTGGCCACAATAGTCTTTGGGTTGTCCCTTACAAAAAAGGTGTTTTTCAGGATTGCGCTACAATCAACATGGCCGTCAGAGGAGGACACAGTTTTAACATTGAACCCTATGGGAAAACACATTCAAAGATCTTCTTTTCTGAAACTACTGGGCCAATTGGAACCAAACATGGCCACAATAGTCGTTAGGTGGTCCTTTGCAAGAAAGGTGTTTTTGCAGGTCAGTGCTATATTCAAGATGGCCGCCAGCGCGAAACATAGTTTTAACATTGGACCCTATGGGAAAACATTTTCAAAGATCTTCCTCTCTGAAACTACTGAGCCAATTGATACCAAACTTGGCCACAATAGTCGTTGGGTGGGTCCTACAAAAAGGTGTTTTTCAGGATTGCGCTACATTCAACATGGCTGCCAGCGGGGGATATAGTTTAACATTGGACCCTATGGGAAAACACATTCAAAGATCTTCTCCTCTGAAATTACTGGGCCAATTGGAACCAAACTTGGCCACAATAGTCCTTAGGTGGTTCTTTGCAAAAAAATTTTTTTTTCAGGTCAGCGCGATATTCAAGATGGCCGCCAGGGGGAAACAAAGTTTTAACATTGGACCCTATGGGAAAACACTTTCAAAGATCTTCCTCTCTGAAACTACTGAGCCAACTGGAACCATACTTTGCCACAATAGTCCTTAGGTGGTCCCTTGCAAAAAAGGTGTTTTTCAGGATCGCACTATATCCAACATGGCCGCCAGTTGGGAAGATAGTTTTAACATTGGACCATATGGGAAAACACATTCAAAGATCTTCTCTGAATGTACTGAGCCAATTGGAACAAAACTTGGCCGCAATAGTCATTGAGTGGGCCCTTGCAAAAAGGTGTTTTCAGGTCTGCGCGATATCCAACATGACAGCCAGCAGGGAACTTAGTGTTTCGCATTGGGTCCAATGTTAAACTAACAGAGGTCTTCTCCCCTTTAACTAATTAGGGATATTGGATTTATAGTTTAATTATATATAAGGGCTCTTTAACATAAAATGTCTATGTTAATCTAGGGCCAGGTGAGCGATACAGGCTTTTCAGAGCCTCTTGTTCAAAATCGAAGCCTGTACAAGTGTGAACAGATATGATTTACTGATTTAGAAATATAGTATGACTGTTTAATTGAGTTATATTTGAAACAAAAAATAAAACAAACCCTTTAGAAATATAAAAAATAAAAATGTAATTATGACAACAATTGAAAATTTTGTTATTTAACTGTATAGCATGATGTATTTCATGCAAACACAAGGAACACTCGTTGTTAGATAACGGCGACGTCGATTTGAAATATCAAATCATTTATAACTAGAGAATGTGTCTGTAAGACACGGATGCCTCGTCAATAAATTTATCGCAACAGATTAACTCAAGTCAATAATTCATAAAATAAGTTCCCTGTCACTGAATTGTGATGAAATCAAAAAATTAACCAAAGTCATTCAACCATAAAATGTAGGTCATGGTCACCCAATTGTTGGTGAAATGGGCAGATCTCTTTTAGCTGAATGTTACAGTGAAATATTATGATGCTACAATACATGTTTATTTCGCTGAACTTGATTACTCTTTATTTAGGGACCAACTCCGACCTGCCGTTGGGTGTGGGGTTTCCTCACCGTTCATTGAAGATCTTATGGTGGCTTTGAGTTGTTATTACTACCCTTTGGGTCGTTGTCTCTATGACACATTCCCCGTTTCCCTTCTTTTTCCTATAATGTTGAGAAATAGACTTAAACACAAAACTTAACCGAAGTAATTGAAGCGTAAAATGTAGGTCAAAGCCACCTAATTGTCAATGATTTTGGTAGTACTCAACAAGGCAATTAGTTTGATGAAATATCATTGGTCCTATAATGTGTACTTGTTGAGAAATGGACTTTAACGCAAAACTTAACTAAAGTCACTGAAGCGTAAAATGTAGGTCAAAGCCACCTAATTGTCAATGATTTGGGTAGTACTCATCAAGGCAGTTAATTTGATGAAACATCATTGTCCTATAGCATGTAGTTGTTGAGAAATGGACTTTAACACAAAACTTAATTAGAGTCACTCAACCATGAAATATAGGTTAAAGTATCAAACTGCCTAGCGAACTATGTAGTACTATCCATAATCTACCTACTGGTCTACTATCATTGTTCTATACCTTAGTTTCTGAGAAATGGATTTAAACGCAAAACTTAACCGGTCATACGGACGTACGGACGGACGTACGGAAGGACAAGGGTAACATTATATGCCCCTTCCACATTTGTGGGCGGGGCATAAAATGTTAAACAATAGCGGTGAAATTACAGACCCTTGTTTAAGTCCAGTATTTACTGGAAACGATTCAGACATAAACCATTCAATTTAATACAAGATTGAACATTACTGTATAGTGATCTTATGCCCTTAGCATCTTTGAACTTATCCTAAACTTTCAAGCTTATTAAAAGTAAAAATCGATTAACAGAGTCGTATGCTTTTTTGAAGTCAATAAATGCTGCAAAAGTGGACAGCTTACGTAATTTACGAGTCTCGATAATACTTGTAATTGAGGAAGGATGATCAACAGTATTTCTTTCTCTACGGAAACCATTCTGTTCATCATGTAACATATCTAACAAATCCAACTTTGCACTTAAACGGAGATCAAGAACACCACAATATAATTTGTATGTAGCTGGCGCTAGGGTTATTCCACGATATGAAAGCGGGTCAGTCGGATCAAGTGTAGAAGAATTTGGTATCGGTGTAATAACACCTTTTGCTCAAAGATTTGGAACTTTCTCGTTATTAAAACATATATTAAAAATACGCATTAAAGCTGACAAAACTATTTTTCAACAATTCTACTGGCAATTCATCAGTACCCGGAGAGTTTCCATTTTTTTGCTGATTTTAAAACATGAAAAACTTCTTCCGTCGTAATATCACAATCTAAACATTCATCCGTTATATCTAACCTATGATTATTTTCATTTTCAAATTGTACACTCTGATCACTATTTTACATAGCTGAAAAATTATTTGTACACTTATTTAACACTAAATTGTGATCTGTAATCACAGAACCATCGCTTAATTTTATCTCCTTCCAACACCAATTACGCGCAAACATTCATGAAGGTTACTACATGCATTTGTTATATCTTCCTGCAACTTATACCAATACTTCCGTTTACATTGCTGCACTTTCTTATTAAAATTTTTACGCTTTAGAATCAATTTTTTGCGCTTTAGAACATACTCATGTCGTAATTGATTTTTTTTGTTATTTGTCTTGTCTTGTCTACAACATTGTTTGTCGAATCAAAAAATGAGATCAGACAGGCTCTAAATTTAATTGAAAAAACAACTGACTTGAACACACGGAACTTGTCTTATCTTGTCTTATAATTTACCACATTAATGCCCATAGTAATATTTTGGGACAAAAATACAAGTCAAGTTCGATTTTCACTGAGATTGTATTTTGCATTCTGGAGTTATTGCTCTTTAATAATACAAAATCTGTAAATTTTATGGTTTCTGGATGATAACTTCAGTTTGTTGTGAAAGAAAGTTTTAATATTTTGGGATGATCTTACTTCCCATAAAATACAAGTCAAGTTTGATTTTCACGATGACCATAGTTGGGGGTTCAGAGTTATTGCCCTTGGAGTGATTTAAGCTTGCTTTGAAATGAAGGTTAAATATTTTGTGAATATATATACATTAAATCCAAATGTGGTTTAATTTCTCAAAATGATTGGTTATTCTGATTAACAGTTATTGCTGGGCCCTGAAATAATGTAAAACTTATTTATTTCTTAGTTTGTGCATGATAAGTTGTGTTCAACTCGGAGAAAAGTTGCAATATTTTGGCATTTTTCTCACCATTAGGTACTGGTAAAGTTGGATTTATTTCCTCTTAAATTGACTACCATTGAAAAAGCTAATGGTCAAGCAAAATAGTTATCCAGGTTTCTGCAAGTACTAGAATTGCCTGTGGGTGGGGGTGTCTTTTGTGATCAGCAGATCATCTTTTTCTAGTTAGTTTTGTGGTGTTGATTTTTATCTTCATTATGATATCTCAATTTTTGATAGAATTGCATTACCATTTTTTTATTTTTCTTTCCTTTCTTTCCCTTTTTTGTTCGGTATTCGTTAGCCGTCCTATCCCGACCTTTTGTCCCTACTTACTTACATGTTAGAGTGTTCTAGGATAGTGAGTTCTAATATTTAGAATGAAGCAAATATTATATGCTTTAATTGCGTCTCAAAGACTCGTGATTTTATCATAAAGCTTAATTCTGGTCATGAGTCAATTCACTGTTTTACTATTAATAATTAATAATGATAACTGACCTAGTTTTATAAAAAAAAGTTCCAGTAAAAACGATTGAATCCGCTTTTGCTGCTAACTTGGATTTTCCACCACGTAAAAATTTTCTGACCGACTTTAAAACGAAGCATAATAGGTAATCATTGTGGTTACAACAATCACGAAATGAATATAATAATTTTAAAATACTTCAAACGGAAGAGATTGTTGATTTGCCCCAGTGTTTGAAATGTAGGTCGAATTGATCGATATGATACAGTTTAAAGCTTCAATTAATGTACCGTTGCTCGATAATTAGCAATGAATTCCGCTCAAACCGGTGCTAGGGACCGTCTTGATCTTAATATGAGATATGAGCAAAGCTCATTGGTGAAGACCTCATGGTGACTTCAAGATGAAGAACAACAATTAAAGCTTTGTTTGACCATGTATTTGTAGAGACTTTGTCTCATGTACATTTACTCCATATCCCTTCATTGCTTATTCAATACTTAAAGTTACAAGAACATAAACGCATACTTGTCAGAATTATAATAAAAGTAAAAAAAAAATGTAGAAAACATATTATTTTCATCATTTCATATTTTCAATTATACTTTTTATGCTTTTGCATAATAGACATGGAAATGAATTCAACAATTTATAATTCTCTCTTCAAGTAATTTCAACAAACAAAAATTACATCGGCAAAATATGCAAGCAAACATGAGAAAAAAGGAAAAATCTAAATGAAAACGTTTGAAAACATTTCAATACAGAAAAACAAATGTGGATAAAATGACAATGATAAAACAATAAACAAATATAAACAATGGACAATATAAAAAAACTTAATACTTCTATATAAAATATAAATATGACACGTATCATCAGGACACAGCTTGATGATTAATATTTTATTTGTCCTATTCATTTTTATGTGGATTTTTTTTATAAAGGAAGATATATCTCCTTATTGCCAAAAGAGTTTGAATCGTAACTAATTATTATCAGATTGATTAAGGGACGGATTTAGGGGGTGGTGTGAGGGGCAGGAGCCCTACAACATAGGAAAATGTGAATATATGTTCATATTCGGGTTTTTTGTCCGCATTTACTACGGAATTTCTCGCCTAGCTGCACTCCTCGATCCTTTTCCCCCTTGCTTCCAACGAACTTCAAATTCCTGGATTAATAGAAAACTCAGTTCAAGTTATAGATAAAATATAATAATCAATGAACGAGTTTTCTGATTCTCAAACTAACTTTAAGAAGCAGAAAACAAAATTTCACAGTCCATTTTAATGGTAGAATAATTCATCATTTCAAGATTTTCTTACAGTCTGGTATCTGAAAAATATGCACACCAGTTAGAAGGAAATCATATCTTGATACCTGAATTCAATGATCGAATTCAATGTCCGTTCAAGACAAGCATACAAAATTTTTATAACAAATGCCCAGAATACTTGAAACAACATTTTTATAAATTTAGTGAACATCACATTTATAATACCAGATCAAGTAAATTCAATTTTGTTGTTCCAAAAATTAGAGGAGTAACCTTTAAAACCGACTTGAAGCAATTCCTTAAAACACATTAATTAAGCTAACTTAACCATTTTTTTTTAGAAATGAAAAGAATGCCATGTTGATCAGAACCAATTAAATATGCATTGTATACTTCAATTTTTTTTTAAAAAAGTTATTGCCATACAAGGCCTCCATCGGAAATAAGAAGTCATGCTTTCAAAGGTTATCCTTGGAAAGATGTCAGTTAACTATGTGTATTTCTAGCCTACTTGGCATATTTAATAATTTACATATTTTCATCTGGAAAATATGATATCATTAAAAAAAAAGAATGTTACCTTTTACCTTTACCTTCTGCCCAAACCAATTCATAATCAATTATGATAAATTTGAGATGCAGGAAATAAAGAAAAAAATGCATTGTGTGTTTATAAAAGAAGAAAATTTAATTCACCATTTAAATTTTTTTTGCACATTCTAATTTCTGAAAAAAATACAGTTACATGCAGACCAGCCATGCAGGATTTGTATCTGGATATGTGACTTCAATCTTTGGTCCACTTCCGCCTTTACGTCTTGGGAATTCGATTTTTGCACTTCCTTCTACCTGCATCACAGATCTTTGTCTGGCATATTGAAATTCAAGACATTAGAGAGACTGCTAGTAAGAAAAAGTAAGTAAATTCTTTTAAAGTTAATATTATTGCTTCTGCATAAAACACTGAAACAACTTAAAAGAAATGAAAATATATGAAGAATTGCATATAAGACACAACAATAACGCAACTGTTTACTACAACTAAGCTTAGGCTTTTGTTGATATAATACAAAATAAAAATATTACTAACACTTTAAATATCTTATAGTTACTTTTCTGATTTTTTAATTGTCTAAAGATCAGAAAACATTAAATTATTTACATAAAAAGAGAGGCTCACATGGGCATTAAGGTCGATCGTTATTAATAAAAGCTTTGTAAACTTTTCTTTAATTCCATGTATTTATGTGGTTCTTAACGTATTTGTTCCAAAAATCAGAGGAGACAAGATGTGTTTGTGAAACACTACATATGCCCCCAGATTCTAGTCAATTATATGGGAAAACGGAAAATTTACCACTTTCTGTCTGCTTTGACCCTGACCTTTAACCTGACCTTTTTTTGCTTATTCATGTTCCTTTTGATGGACCCAAACACTTGCCAGGTATTTAAAGTCTGCCTAACATAGAACAAAAATTATTTATTTCCTTAATAAAAACTCAAAATTTAGTAACCCCTTTATTCTGAGACGGACGGAGTCGCTTTTGGGTCTCTTGTTTATTGAAAATGGTTTTAAATGGTTTTAATTGTTCAATATATTTATTTAAACTTGCTATAAGAAACCTACAGAAAAATACTACATCAAGATCTGACCAAAAAAAATTATTTTTTTTATCATTTTGCCCCCTTTGGGACTCTGGTTTCTAAAACTCCGTCGGCATACTCCAGTTATGCAATTTTATTGATAATAAAATAAAGCAAACCCCGTCTAAATATGACAAATAATAAGGATTCTAAAGTCAAATATGGGAAAACAGCCAATTTAACCCATATTTTACCTCTGTGACCTTCACCTTTGACCTGACCTAATTTCTTTGCATATCTATGTTCCTCTTGACTAGACCTATACACACAGGACAAAAACAATATGCCCCTGATCCTCGATCGGTGGGGGGGCATAAAATATATCTCGATCCTCTTACTCGTGATAAGAATGCAATGTTACAATATGTTGCCTTTTGCCAATCTTTAGTTTTCTAAATAAATACCTCAAAGTGTGGAAGTATCTTCCATAGTATAAGGAGCCGATAACGATCTTTCATTAGTAGGATTTCCACAATCAATGGATTTATTTTCTGCCCGACTCAAAAACGAAACACTGTATGCAAATGTGGTTAAAAGAATCGCGAAACAAAGCACCATTTTATAATTATTTGAAACGAAAGAAATTTATTACTTAACCCTCTGTTTGGTTTTTGGGTCAAAGTAATCGAGATGAAATGAATTTTAAGATCTTACACTTCAGCTGAAAAATTAAAAGATAGTTCGAAATCACATACTATCAGAATTATAATCAATAAAAGTAAAAATACAAGTGAAGTCCAGATATTAATTATAACAATTCGTTATATGTTTTGCAATCAGGGTAGGGCTTTAATACTGGATTTGGCCTTCTATTTCGATATTTCGAGCAATGAGTACCCCTTTCTGTCTGTTTTTGGCTTCTAATATTATATATTTAATATTATGACTCTTATGCTTCTGATGAGAGGTTACTTCTTTAAGGTGTCAAACCAATTCGGCCAATCAGTGCTTAGAACTAATGAAAAAAATAGCTCTTTTAGAATCTAAATATAACCTTGAATTCTTGCACATTTAAAAGCAAATGTCGGAATCTAAATAAATGATACACCTGTTTGAACATTGATGTATCAGCTTTATTTTGAGACCAATGTTAATTGACTAGAATGATCCTTTGAATACTAATCATAGGTAATCGTAATCGTGTATATTTATGGATAGGGGTTTCAACATTCGAAACCATCTTGGAAGGCTTTAAAGATATGCAGAAATTTTGATATGATGTTGACGATATATACACATTTCGGAAAATATGTGGTTTCATACAGGTTAAACTTAAGATAAATTGTCCAGACAGATTTGAATATGGCGAATTTCAGTTGAAAATGTTGACGAGTCTAACCTCAACACAAAATATGCGAAATATATGTATTCCAAAGGATGTTTTGGCGATTGGCATTGAAATGAAAATGCAGTTCAAATGTCATACACATATTCATATATAAGTAATGGAATATCGGCCACGTTTCTCTTTTTGCACCGTCTCCAATTAAAAAGCGCACACATAATAAATGTTGCAATTTATTTGTATCTAGAAAAGATTGTCCTATCCCGGTCATATGGTAATAATGAGATGACTGTGGTTTATTGTGTTTTGTCCTTTATCTACAGACTTTCATTATTCCATTGATTCTGACATTAGTCCAAGTAAATAAAGCAGCTCATGCCAATTGTATATTAATATCTAGGTTCCATTCAGGGTGAACACATACTCTTTGTAGGGAATAAAACGCTAATTTGTTTATAAACATAGTCATGACCTGCGTACAGTTAAAATCCTACCCTGCGTACAGTTCGACTTTCAGTTAGTCGCTACCAACTGCACTCTTAGTCCTACCCTGGTGAAATTGCGTACCGTAAAACTCTTGCTAATTATACATTTATAAGCAATCAAAACAACCTAAAATTGACACATGATATGAATTGGCACCTCCGAATCTCATATCAATTATCAAAGTAAAGCAAAATCTCCTTATAAAATGAAAAATCACTCAGGTTACTTTTCGTCTGTATGCCCTTTTTTTGGTTTGTTTTGCACTTCCCTGCGTACAGTTAGTCGCTACCCTGATTGAACGGTGTACAGTTTCACCGGGGGTGTTAACCTTGGTCTGTAAATAAACCTAATACATCAATGATCAAACAGGTGTATCATTTATTTATTCCTACATTTGTTTATAAAGGTGCAAGAGTTCAAAGTAATATTTAGATTCTAAAAGATATTTTTTATTTCAAATTGTTATAAGCGCTGATTGGCCGAATTGGTGCTTTGGCACCTTAACATGATATTAAAACATTCCCTAGTGTAATTGCTACAATTTTCATGTTTCTAGTTAATTTCCGAATTGTATGCAGAAAATAACATCCTTTTCCAAAGTTTTCCCTCCTTTTCATCACTATTCAAAAAGTCACAGATTTAGTGTTTGTCGTGCTTAGATTTGGCACAATGGCACTCATAGATGTTTAACATTGACACAAAACCAAATAAACTTCTTTTATGTAATGAATCTCCATCCATGTTTAATACTTAACCCTTAGAGTATTTTTCTATCAAAAAAAGCTGCAAATGTTCAAAGTTACCTTTAAAACTTTGAAATTATGCCACAAAATGTCACCCTCCTCCCAATTTGAGAAAGTGCTTCTGAGGTAACTTTTTGCACTTGAATTGGTGATCACTTTGGTTGTCGTCATACAAATACCATTTGAAATGCAGAATTTGATGTAAAAAGGTCAAGAAGACAGGGAAAATCGAGTTGTGTTTATTTTTTTAGCATATGAAGAATATAAGGTTTGCCCAATAGGAATAGATACAATGGTAGAATTAAAACTACTTTCAATACAGTATCTTATATAAATCGATATGCAAAATCACATAAACTTACTATGATTATTTACAGATATTTCGTTTGTTCAAATCAAAACTGCTAACCGAAACGACCTTTTTTTAAAACATAACAACGTTTATTGCACATTTTGTCGTTTAAGAAATAGACTATTGCAATCGGGCTCTATGCGCATTAAAACATGGGCAGACCTTATATTTGTCATTATATTATATCGAGCGATAGCGAGGTTTAAAATGAAGACAAATATAAGGTCTGTCCATGCCATGCCCCAACTTTATCTTTACATATTCCCGGGTTGGATAGATTTTTCGGCAATTATCTCTGTTGTAGGTCACTACTTCATGCTCAATTTATAAACCAGACTGAAAATTCAATTATTCACTTGCAAAATCTTCCAGTTCTTATCTATTTAGAACTGCGATTCCAGTGTGAAAAACTCCAAAACGGATGATTCAGTTCTAAAAATTAACAAAGTCGGGACATTATTAAGTCCTCAAAGAGTCCCTTCGATTTTCGTTGTCCTCGAATAGAGTTCCCATTTATTTAGTTGATCACTTCATTGTGTTGTTCTAATATGAGTCGTCCTTTTGTTTCAGTATGTTTGGGGTTTGATTGAAAGGAGGGACATTAACAAGAAAGGATATGGGTAAACCCATATCCAAGAATACTTGATTGCGTGATCTGTGATGCATAATCTGGATATCAGTCTTTACCCTACTGGCTTCATAATTTCTGTCAAATTCGGTACACATGAAATCAGCCTGTTTCATGCAACATTTACCGATAAAAAATAAAAAGATATAGAGTTCTGCCATCCGCGGCATCTTTCTATTTGTAAAGTTAATTGGAATGTAGAACAGAAGTCCGTTTTTTTGCACGGTTATTTTTTTTTTATACATCAACTTTTATTAGTTTACTTTGGTCAATGTAACCGACCCAATCATCATGAGTGTGTTTAATTTTCAAAAAAACTGTTTAACGTTTAAACAACAAATTCTAAAATTGAATGCAAAGACGTATGGCCATATAGACGAGAATTTTGTTCCTGTGTCGGGCCATTTTCAAAATATGCTCAATTCGTGAAAGTTGGTCTCTGGTACGTGTACTCCGTAGGAATAAAATCAATTTATGCAACACGGGTATGGTTTTGACATATTAGCGATCGAAGTGGCCGTTAATGGCCTTTTGTGTCCATTTAAGCAATTTCCCCACGAAGCTTTAGGGACACTGAGGACCAAAACCAAACTGCAATTAGTTTAGTTTGGCTCTAGAGACGCTTTACAATGAATTTCAACAAAACCATATCAAATTGTCCAAATTACATTCAAAAGGCAAGTTTAACGATTAAATCTTTTATCTCAAAGTATACAAATGCATTTGAATCGATTTGGTTATGATAGTGTACAATTACAGATGATGTGATGAAAAATATTTGGAAAAGATCAAGTTGTTGCAATCTAAAAATTTGTATGGGAAAGGAAAATAAATCACGAAAAAGTGGCCATTCCTTTTTATTTCTGTAGATGGTCATTACGATAGCTCATGTCCCTCCAGTTCCCAAAACATTGAAGAGCTGACAGGGAAACATGAAACCCCCTCCCTTTCGTCTAGATAAGAATTGAAATTTCGTGCAGAATTTAAACGAAAACTGACAAAAAACCTGGATCTATACACACTTTTGGTAGGCTCTTTCCAGCAGTGAAAATACTGTTGTAATGATTGTTGAAAGTCGGTTTGTACATTACTTTTGTTCCCGGGGGTAACTCTCTTATATTTTGTACGGGGACGTGTGGCTTGGGGTCCAAAGATTGTACCAGAATCTCGAGACCCGAATTAATACTAAATTATGATCGAAATCCATACACGAATAAATATTGGTCTAATGCATGACACCTATAAAAATACTAATATACAGTGTAAATTTACTGTATGATTAGAAGAGAAAGGCACAATTCTTAAATATGGCATATTAAATTTGTTTATTCATGATAAATTGATATTTTTTTAATAAATTTAAAAGACAACCCCTATTAAAATGAGATGTGTTGAAAATAGACCCAAACAAATATGAAAGGGGAAAATGAGCATCAAATAAATACTAAAATTTGTAAAATAATCACCCAAATTTGCCGCACGTCCCGTATACCAATATATAGGAAATTACCCCCCCCCCCGGATTTTGATATGCTCTTAACAGTATAAGTATATGTTTAAGACCGTACGGTGACGCGTTTACGTGGTTATATGGAGTGGAGATGATAATCGTTTTCAAATTTCATTCATGGTTAAAAAGCTGTGTGCAATTATGGTTATAAATGAAACGCATTCAAATTTCATTTATGATTAAAACTTGTGTATTTATACTAATAAATGTAAACAAACACATTTTATCCTATTGATGATAATAATAATAAATAATTAAAACAGTTTTTACGATTTCAACATAAAAATATTAAAGGAATACACCAGTGTATTGTGCAATTACATGTACACATTTTACTTGTGTGCGGACTCTTAGATTGATTCATTACACCCCGGGTCCTTTGTTTCATTCAGGTGTATATTATTTGGAAACTTTATGTCAAACAATGGACTATGATCACTGGGGATTGACAGGGACGGTCAGATACCCCGTCACACCCTGTGATCACAGACAATTGTTTGACAGAACTCGGCGTATTGCCAACAGCATCAAAGATTACGATTTTTTGTGACAACATATCATGTAAACCACACAATCACTCATGTTTTCCATAACTATTGATTGTGTGTATTCTTACATGTAAAATGTGATTGTTTCCATTTACCGGTATGATTCGCTAGAAAATTGTTTCGAATACTATCTATTTTCGAGATGCTACATTTAAGTAATGAATCGTTCTATAGCTAAGAAGTTGACACATGTAGTCATTGCATTTATATCATTATAAAGTAAACGCGTTGAACAAGGGTACCAGGCCGATAAGTGATTAGTTTTTAACAAAAGAAATGGAACTCTT
>MJUU01049678.1:10951-32921 GCA_002080025.1 Modiolus philippinarum
AATGGATCTCTTGCTTGGTGGTGAGGCATCGCTTATAATCGTCGTAGGCGATGCTGCGCTCAATGAGGCTCTTGGTGACTCCCTTTGCCTTCATGGTGGTCTGACTGTCATCCATCTTGAAAGCGTATAGCTTCGCCCGAAGCCTCACAAAGTCGGTCATGACCTTGCCGCCGCACTCGTCCTTAAATACCCCGGGGATCTTCTTGTTCACGCCAGTGGGGATACCAGAGGGATGCTCGGCGGGGTAGTTGGGCGTATCGAATTTGGCCTGGACGTGCGGAGTGATATCCTGGTAGAAGTCGGTCTTGATCTCATAGGCCAAGCTGTCGGTGTCGGTGAAGAGACGCCGCGCGCAATCACCGTACATCTTCCTCATGAATCCATAGTAGAAATCGTACATGAGAAGCTTCGAAATATCCAAGATCCAGGCTCCTAGGTAGATCGGCTTATCAAACTTCAGCTTGGTCTTCTTTATGTGGACGGCTGATAGATTCTCGGTGAAGACCACTCGACGATCAAAGTTGGACTTGGCCACAAGCTTCAGGGCCTGCTTCTCCTGACGTTTACGCGCTTCCGGATATACTCCATGGTCTTGCTAAAGACTGAATTGACCATGAGCTTGAAGAAATCCTTCTCGGAGTCGGTCTTGGCCTTGGCGCGAAGAGCGGTATTCAGATTCACGTAGTGCGTGAGCCATTGGGATTGCCTGAACCTGATGATCCGACGGCATTTCGTAAGCTTCATGCCCATCTCCAAACACATCTTGAGATTTTGATAGTGGAGCGTATATTTTTCACGCTTGCCTAGATGAGGCACGAGCTTGCGGACTTTGTGGATCTCCACGGTCTCGGGCGCGAGAGGGCAGTCGTTGTGGGCGTCGTGAAGATCCAGATCGCATTCTACCATGGCGCCATATTCGTGATCTTCGGGATAGCTGAGAATCTCGTCGATCTCCTCCGGCTCCACCCATTCAAAGTCCCCCATGGGAAGAGGCTGCGACATCGCCCATCCATAAAGATTATTGGCATCGAGGTAGGTGAGATACTAGGTGGGCTGGGGCTATCGTAGCTCTTCATGTAGGGGTTATTGGCCTGGGCATGGCGATTGGAGATCATGGCCACCCCTCCCCTGGTTGCCTGCTCAAACATCATCAGCATATCTGGATCGGAAAGAAGCTCAAATCTTTGCCCGGTGGATTGAGAGCGGCGTCGTAGGAAAATCCGGGTTATATGTAGTAGTTGGCAGGATCGAGCCCATAGTAAGTCTGGCAAATGTTCCTGAAATTCTCGTAGGTATCTTCCAGCAGCAAGACGTCGGTTTCTAGGTAGAGATTGTGATAATCGCGTAGGGTCTTGCACTCGAAGGCCTCCCAGACTCCCAAAGCGTGCGCGTAGTCTTCGTCGGTGATGCCCTCCCCGTAAAGTGTGCTGTAGAAGGCTTCTTTGGGTGGGAGCTAAGTCTCTTCCAGCTTGGTCGGCCCATCCATATAATCGTAGGGAAGTACCCCCTTTCGGATCATCAGCTCGCCTTCACGGTCGCGAATTCGTCGGGAGTCAGATTCTTTGCTAGATTTTCAAGCTTATTCGTCATAATCTGTATGAGTAGACGAATCTCATCTCCAAATTATCCACTGGCTTGGAGAAGCTGATATATTTCTCATCGGTATTGGGGATGCAGTCGATCTTACCCTCAGTGTATCCAAGCTCCCTGACGAAGATGTGGGAGTCATACCCGCTCAAGCTGTGGAAAAGGATGGGGACGTGCTTCGGGAGCTGGAAATCCAGATTGCACTGGTTGTGTGCTGCGCTGCGATATTTCCCGGTAAGATGGTCGTGGTCTTGAACCTGATCTCCTCCCAATTTATCCCTGCAAATGTGACAGTGCGTGCTTTCTTCGAAGCTCTCCTTGTCCTCGTCGGTCATCACCATGAGCTTGGTCTCCTTGTATATCTTACCGATTGCCCGCATTTCCTCTTCGATGCACTGCACGAATTTCTTGGCCGCATCCTCCCTTCAGTAGACGACTGGGCCCTGAAATCACCATGATTGTACTTCACGTGATAGCAGAAGCCCAAGGGTCGCTGTAGTTGGTAAGCCTTCGTGTAGGAGTGTGATGGATCTGGCTGGCAGGTGCTGAGCTTCTCCGTGAAGCACTCAAAGTCCGCATAGATGACGAATAGAGCTCTCATCATCTTTTGTGATTGCGGAAGGCTATGGTGGTCCCCGGCATCGCGATTCTGACCGCATCCTTCTGACTGCAATATTCCATATGATCGTCCAAGATATCTTGCCTGGAAAAGTGGGAAAGGCATCTGCGGCAGAAGACAAGCTCATGACCGTGCCCCGTCACCTGGGAGCAATAATGCTGCTTGCCTTCGCGAGTCAGGAAGAGGAGATCTAGGTGGCTGGAGCCCGTATTCTTGGATATCTTGATGGGGTAGATCTGAAGAACCTCTTCCTCATCTTCACCCTTCTTTACACCATCGAAGCCATAGACGTTGATGGTGGGATTCTGCTTTTCGAATTTATCGATCGACTTGAGCAAGACCGGAAAGTCGATGCCTTCGAATTTTAGCCCATCTTCCCATTTCTTGTACTGACCTACGCGTTTGGTGGATTTCTGATCGACTTCCTCAAGATGAAGGGCTGCCACCATGCACTGCCCACTGGATGCAGCGATCATTTTTAGTTTCCACATTGATGATCGCCTTCTTTTTCGCGAGAGCCGACGGGGTTGGTATGAAGGAGCCCCCTCCCCCCCTTGAGTGGCTTGAATTGGTTGAGATGGATTTCTAGCTTCTCGATGTGCCTGAAGGTCCACCCGCTCCTTTCCCGCATGTACTTAGTCATATATCCTTGACCTTCTCCGTCATGAAGGCAATCTCCAATTCGAGGTCAGATGATTGGGTGAGGGTAGTCATGTCTGATCGAAAATAAGGGATGCTTTAGGTATTTTCTCTGGTCGCAGGGTTGTTCTTCACCATTTCTGCTAGAAGCTATAGTGCATCTTCAATCCCTTCTTTTTGGTGAGAGCATCTGAGATTGTGGTGGAGATTGTGCTCCGACTTCCTTTGAGAAATGTAGTCACGTCGTGCGACTTTACAGGACCGTGCCAAATACGCCATTCAGAGCTTCCCGCCTATCAGTGACCTTGATCTCATCCTCGACTGGGGCATTTTTGATACCTTCTTCGAACAGTTGGATTTCTCTTGAGCTGAGAGTACTTGGTGAGGCCGCGATTCTTTGCCAGCGCTTTGAGCTGCTTCTTGCTGAAGACTTCCTGGCGGGCGAATTTACGGTTGGTTTTCTCCTCGATGAGCTTCACCAAGGCTTCCTTGATCTTNTCAGACCCTCATCCTTAGCTATTTGGCGGAGGGTCTTAATGGTCTCTTTGACCACCATCTTACCCTCGACGGAGATGGTCTCCTCCTCTTTCGTCTCGCGTGGTTGCCTATTATGCCTCCAGCAGAGACCATCCTTCCCGAGCTTGCTCTTGCAGAACTGCCCCTTCCTCCTCTTGAGTGGGTAGCCGCAGCTGGTCTTCTGCTCCCCTGGTTGATGTTCAAATCGCTTGACTTTCTCCGCTTCAGAATTTTGACACTGCTGGGTATGCTCATCCCCCTGCGCCAGGTCGGGGGCATTGCAGCACTGCTGCTGCTTTTGGGGGGTTGGGTGCTATCTTCCAAATCTTCTTCATTCTCCAGAAAGAAATCCTGGAACCGATCCATCTTATTTCTTTAGGATGTTATATCTTTATTTATATCAAACAACGGCAGTAGAATACCGAAGGAACAACCTTTGACATCCTTCCCTTTAAGGTGTCCTTATCCCCACTTTCCTTTGGGACGACTTGTCTACTAGCGAATACATATGCCTTTCTTGTATTTACCCTATGCATTTGGCCGTCGGGTCGGGGGTCCTATGCAGGAATTCCCCTTGTGTGGCAAAATCGGCCTTTTCATACTACTAAAACATAGTTTTTTGGTTCTCTATCTGCATTTATACAACTTTCGTTTTTGGTCGTCAAATTGCTTTGATTTGATTCGCCATAACAGACAAAAGTTGTCGAAATGGCCGTCTGCAGAGACTAATTTTACATTATCTTCGGTATTTAATTTTTTTTATTATCACTTAGTCGACACCTCTCCTGGTTCTTAACACTCCTAAGTCCCCGGGGGTATTTAGAAGTCCAACCGTTTTTTCTTTATAAGCATTTACAAAACTTTCGTTTTTTGTCTCCATGTTTTAATTGAACTGCACTGAAGAAATATGTTACCGAACTGGCTATCTGCATAGACTTTATCTCAGCAACTTTAAAATTGATTTCTTTTAAATATCTTACAATATTTTGAAGCAATCAGGTATTGATACATGTAGGTCAAATTACAGATAATCCATTGAAATATGTTTGGAGATATAGTGCATGTCTGTTTCGGGATGATCTAACAGCAACTTAAAATGTAGAAAAAGCTTGATCGTGCAAGCACTGAAATATTAAAAATCATTCCGACGACTACATATAGGTCATTAAAACGTTCTTAAATTACAGATAATTGCTTCAATAGATATCATTTCTAATTCACCATTAGCCATATAAACGGAAATGCAATAACTAAAGATTAATTGTTATATATGAATCATAGATATTATCAATAAAACAGCTTTTTTCTAGGAAAGTACACGTTTTAAACTGAATCATTCGTTGTTAAATACTAAATCAGATATAGATTACATCGCGATGCTTCAAAACCACAAATATACAAATATACATAAAAAAATATCATAAATCCCCAATTACAAAGTATGTATAATCTATACTAGCTTTTATCAAATAAACTTCATATAGATTTATAGGGTAACATATATTTAAGTATATCTAGAAATAAAAAAATATAATAACTGGATTATGTTATTATTTCGTCCCAAGGGAAAACCAGAAATACAAAATAAATGTGATTTCCGCACATCACACGTGATTCATGATCCATTGAATCTTATCCAGTCCGGGAAAACTCCAAATTCGGCAACGTTGTTGAATTCAGCAACATTATAGATTAACCAAAACACAGTAACAGAATTAAACGTGTTCATATTGTTTTTGGTCTTGAGGTACCTATTGGACCTCAGACATTGACAGATGGTGTTTCCTTGTTTGTCCATGTCTAGGGTTCAAGAAAAAAGTATTACTAGGTTAAATACACCCATTTGCATGCTATCACGGAATTTTTAACAAACATAAATAAACTTGAAATACACCAAAACAAAAGCTGTTATAAATTGTCATGGTTCTAATTGATAATTTCTTGGTCTCTTATCTTTGCGTTTATTATCCTCGTTCTAACTCTGATAATTACGAGGCCTTAAGACTTCAGGTCTATCATCTAAAGTCCGTATCAAAAACAAAATGTCCTTTATTCCATATTTCCTGATTTGAAGTTAGCTCGGTCTTAAGTCTTTATGTTTATCACGTTTTAAGTCAGATTTTACCCGTTTCTTAAGCTTTATATTTTTGATACGAGTTCTAGTTAGTTGGCTCTTTAGTTTATCATCTGCGTTCTTGGGTAATGCTCACTGGTTCTTTTTTCTATACTTTCATCATCCCCATTCTAGGTCTTATGTTTGCTAGTATAACTGCCTTTATATTTATCATCCTCATTGTAGCGCTAATGTTTGCATGATTTTTCGTCGTTACCTGTATCATTCTCGTTTATTTTCCGATGTTTATTTGTTCTTTTGTTTCTACCTTTATCATCCTCTATCTAGTTCTGAAGTTTGCTTGTTATTTATTCTTTACGTTAATTATCCTCATTCTAGTTCTGATGCTTGCTAGTTTCATAGACTTTACTTTTATCATTCACGTTCTACCTCAGATTTTTGACGGGTATTTAGTATCCTCGTTATATTTGTAATGTTTGTTGTCTCCAGTCTTTAAGTTTCTCATGCTCGTTCTAGTTTTCTTCAGTCTTAACCATTTTCTTCAACGTTCTACGTCAGTTGTTTGCGTGTATGATATGTGTTCTAGTTTTGATGTAAGTGTGTTCTTTAGTTTTAATTATTATCATCTGCATAGTTCTGATATTAGCCGATTTGTTTTTACCTTTGTCTTTATCTTAGATTTGTTATTTCTAGCACAGTTAATTTGTTGATTGTGGCTTGTATAGTAAAAATATTTAATGAGCATCGAAATTTTCATTGAGGTAGGAACGTCAAAACTGAAGTTATATAAGGGAACGCAACTCATTCGTTCCGGTCGGACACGCCGTTCAAAAGGAGTCTTGAAAGTGTCCAAGATTTAATAAGTTGACTTTTTATGTTAATTTCATTGCACGGGTTCTTTGAGTCGAAATTCAAATTTCCAGAAAAAAAAAATATATATATAAAGTTTTAAGTTTTGAGTTAAGGCAAATTTTTCGTGAAATTTAAATAGAAGTGCTATTCCTAGACTGAAAACTACCAGGGACTATTTCTTTCGTATTAAACAGTTAAGGTCGATTATTTCATAAGTTGTCAAAGTGAGGTTTGGATTATTTTGCTTGACCTTAAGATGACTATTCTAAAAAGACTGAAAGTTGTATAATTTAAGGAGAACGAAATAGTGAATTACATCATATAGAGAAGGAGCGAAAGTAGAAGAAATTTCTTATTTGAGTAAAAAGTAACATCAATTCTTACTTATAATAAAGAATTGACCATTGATGTCATAAAAACAATAACCATTAATAGCCCTTTTCAAATGGAGGTACAAACACACTTCCCTTCCGGTTATCACTCGTACGGTTGGCTAACAATAAAACTTAAATGGGGAATAAAAGGATATGGAGTAAATGCACATGAGACAAAGTCTCTACAAATACATGGTAAAAAACAAGCAAAGGAACAACGCTTTTATTGTTGTTCTTCATCTTGAAGTCACCATGAGGCCTTCAACAATGAGCTTTGCTCATACCTCATAGTAAGTTCAAGACGGCCCCTAGCACCGGTTTAAGCGGAATTCTTTGCTAATTGTCGAGCAACGCTACATCCATGTTTTTCTTCGTCATGGGTGCGGGATTGTCAACAAACATCAATTAAACTGGCAAAGTGCTCTTACAATCACTGTCATCCTTTGCCCGACAAAAGCACTAGTGTCTAAGCTAGTGGACAACTACAACATATAGACAAACACAGGGCGCTCATCAAGTCGAATGTAAGAAAACTTGGAGTTATAAAATAGTGAGATGTGGGCACTTAAAACAGGTGGTCAGGATTACATTTCGAAAATTACAAAATAATTGCCAAAATTTGAAAGTATCAATAGTATATCCATATATGAGAAATTCTCTCACGCACAAGTACACCATAACTGAAAAATATAGAGAGCATACATAAAACCAGAATACTTTTTAATTATAACGAAATTAGTGCAGTGTCACAGTAAAAATTGTCCTTGTAATCTAAATATGAACAGTGTTATGAACTGTGTTCATGATTAACAACACTTGTCGTGTTGGGTTGATTACCGGAACTGTTCATTGTATTTTTAAATGCCGAAACCGAAAAGCGGACCATATGATTTTTCGAAAAAGGCAAATACCGGTATATAACATATGTGTTATGGTCTCATGTTCACTCCATATCCTTTCGTAAAATATCCTTGAATTAATAAAGAAATAATGATTGGTATCCAATTTTTTATTTGTAGAAAAGGGGGAGGAGATATTGTTTTCTGTTGAATCGTCAGATCTGTCGTATACAAGTCCATCCTGTATGTTACAGCCATTTACAAGAGTTGGTACGAAATATGAAGTGTTTATGAGATATAACGGTACATTAACAAGACTATACAGTGATTTTATGCAAAGGTAAAGTAACATTACTCTGTTTTCTCGTATGATGCACGCTTATTATCTTTTACTTGCACGAATAGTTATTTGTGGTACATAACGAGACTTTGAAGCTGGAGTTAGATATGGACTTGTTGAATCGCTTTTACATGAATTTCATTGGTTGAACGTCAAGTAATAACACATCACGCGTAATGTGCTATTATTTTTTCGACGTTTTTATTGGACTACTGTGAAATCTCGTTGGCCGTGATTAACGTTACCTAGCAACGGTGTTGTTGTTTGAATCAAAAACAGTAGTTCGGCACTGAATATTATGAAAATCATAAGAGAAATAGTTTTAACAACTCGAAAAAAAATTGTATATCGCTGGATATCAACTCTCGTTATGTAATTTCAAATATAATAAACTCGCCAAAGGCTCGTTTATCATATTTTAAAATTACATAACTCTAGTTGATATCCATCGTTATACAATTCTTTCTCGTTATGAAACTATAAATATCCTATCAATAAGACAAATATATAATTTGTTTACTCAGATAACACGGTCAGATAAATTTGAGGTCAGAGACATTCTAAAAAATATATGTCCTGTAGATCTACCTGTATCAGCTGAAGATATTATCATAGGATCCATTAATCATCTTATTGTTCTCATTATGAGTACTATCTATACATTTGTAAAATGACTGGTATGAAACCCTCTTTTATAGGAGCAAAGAAACATTTACAAAAAGTCTATAGTATACAAAAATTGTCTCTTACTTTTTACAAATCTCCTGCAAATGGAGAAAAAATGGAAAGAAAATGGGACATTTTGAAAAATTTAATACAAGAGGAGTAACTATTTATAATTAAATGTTGAGATCCTTTTTTGAATTTTTGAGTGAATGCACTACAAAGGACATGGACTGGAACTGGGAGTGCATTGACTTTAAATTTAAAAAAATTAAAATTTTCTAAAACAAGTTAAAATTTACAGAATATAGTTTCATGCGATTCCTCCTATATTGATTAGTTCCCATTACGTTCATTGCATGTAGAGAACTATGATTCATTATTTAGTTTCCCTTTTTGTCATTTATTTTTAATTTGAGTAATCTTGTCATATTAATCTATATGTACCTTATGAAAAAAAATCCTTTATCGGTGCAAATCCGGGCGTATGGTGAATGTCGGGCGGGCGAGCGGGGAAAATGGGATACTGATTTTGTGAAATCAACTCCTCCTACAGTTTTCAATCTACATTTTTGAAACTTCACTAAATGTTTTTATATATATTGTAGATGTGCACCTCCCTTTTTGGAATTATTTTGAAAATTTTTTCCAGTTTTTACGGACTTTGGAACTTAGTCATTTTTTATCGACATTTTCAACAAAGGGTACCTATTTTGTGAAATCAACTCCTCCTACAGTTATCATCTCTTACTTTTGAAACTTCACAAAATGTTTCTATATATTGTAGATGTGCACCTCCCTTTCTGGAATTATTTTGAAAATTTTTTCCTGTTTTTACGGACTTTGGAACTTAGTCATTTTTTATTGACATTTTCAACAAAGGGTACCTATTTTGTGAAATCAACTCCTCCTACAGTTATCATCTCTTAATTTTGAAACTTCACAGATTGTTTCTATATATATTGTAGATGTGCACCTACCTTTTTGGAATTATTTTGAAAAATTTTTCCAGTTTTTACGGACTTTGGAACTTAGTCATTTTTTATCTACTCTTTCAACAAAGGGTACCTATTTTGTGAAATCAACTCCTCCTACAGTTTTCAACCTATATTTTTGAAACTTCACAAAATGTTTCTATATATATTGTAGATGTGCACCTCCCTTTTTGGAGTTTTTTGAAACTTTTTTCCTGTTTTACGGACTTTGGAACTTAGTCATTTTTTATTGACATTTTCAACAAAGGATGTACACCTATTTTGTGAAATCAACTCCTCCTACAGTTTTCAACCTACATTTTTGAAACTTCACAAAATGTTTCTATATATATTGTAGATATGCACCTCCCTTTTTGGAATTATTTTGAAAATTTTTTCCNTTTTTATTGACATTTTCAACAAAGGGTACCTCTTTTGTGAAATCAACTCCTCCTACAGTTATCATCTCTTACTTTTGAAACTTCACAAAATGTTTCTTTAACTTATTTATTTTTATCAAAATTTATAGCTAGAAGGTCTAAAACGCAACCCGGCCATTTGATTTTTTTACCCATTTTTATTAATATACT
Source organism: Modiolus philippinarum (assembly GCA_002080025.1). NCBI lineage: Eukaryota > Metazoa > Mollusca > Bivalvia > Mytilida > Modiolidae > Modiolus > Modiolus philippinarum. The sequence continues at coordinate 21,019 of MJUU01049678.1, forward strand.
AAAATATTTCATGAAAAATGAGTCATGGTTCTTTATTTACAATAACTTTTAAAAAGTTATATAGTTTATGTTTTTCATTTATAAGACCTTTTTAATTACTGTAAATGGTATTATTTTCAGAAGTCTAATATTGTTGATTCTCTTATGCATGTTTCATAAACATCACGGCACTTTTTTTCAATTACAATATACACAAAAATTGTTTTGTGGAAATCCTTTTGGTTAGTGGGATATTACCTAATATATATACAAAAAATCTGTTTACATCATAGGTTAATCCTGAGATTACAGGTGTGGAAAGCGACTTTTTTGTTAATTTTGTTTTGCTTTAAATTATATGACTCAATGCTTAAACCTTTAATTTTGTACAAATAAGTGAAATTCAAAAAATAAAGAATTACAAAAAAGGTCAGATGAGTTTATTTGCGATGGTTCCTCCTCAAGGTTTTCGGAAAACATCTTTTGCATACACCTTCAATAGACTTTTGACAAAGTCTTGTGAAATTCTTTTTTTACCTTTAATGCATTTAACAGGTTTATTGCCTGAATGCAAAATGAATAAAATTCGAAAGAACTGAGGTTTTCGCCAAAATGTCATATAACTTGACGAGTGACCTGGGCCATCTAGCACAAACGATCTAGAAAGACCTATTTCTTACACAGTATAGTGTAGCATTTCCTTTTTCTTGTTTAACATTATACAAAAACTCAATACATTAAGATGACAACCTGTGTATTAATATTTGATTTTATGACTTCAGCACTCACTCCGTATTCCTATTTCCTCAGTTTGATAAGATAATTCTGTTGAAAAAGAAATATTCAATTCACGGATAAAATTAAAAACCATACAAATGTATTTCATATTTCATTCTGTTCTATTTCTTTGGTGTTAATTTCATTTTCATAGCAGCTAATAGGTAATTAATACCCTTCTGACAAAAACAACGAGGAACCATTTGAGGAGCTGTTGGTAAATTATACATTTAAATTTAATGTAGAACAGTGGATAACAGGACACATCAACTAAAATCCTACGCAACGATCCGCCAGGGACCTACACAGGAAAAACACAAATAAGACAAAAGACAAAGTTTAACGTAAACAACGATAGGAACTAGCAAAAGCCAGCGGTAGGGTTAAACCGGTTAATGGATACCCAAACCTTCCCTTTATATGTACCGTTTCCCTATAGTATAATAAATATACGAATAAAACCCAATACAGGTAGATTACACACTCCATGACACAATCTTTAATACACTCCATGACACAATCTTTAATGGAAAGAAAATGACAATACGTAATTTCGAAAGATTGGCCAAGGGGTGCTCGCCGATGAACTGTCGGCTAGCTCAAGACTATTCTGCTGGTAAAACACTGTCGCACTACGGAAGAAAAATAAAACTCAAAATGTCCCGAAGGGTTTGGTCATAATCGTCATATATTTCAGTAGACATCGGCAGTATCTGAGGGGCCAGTATTGTGTAAAATTTTCAGGTCACTAGATCTCAAAGCTTTTTTAACGGATGCAAGCAAAATATCTTGTCGATATCCCTTATTACGTAAAGAATGAAAGCCACGTCCTAGCTTTTCTGGTTCTTAAAATCAGTTAAACTATTCAAAATAAAGCTACTCATATTTTGTCATACCAAGCTATTACCGACTTTATCAGGAAATGTAACTCTGTCAATCAAACATAAACTGGTTAACGGTGATTGTACTGGTACCCGTGTAGTATTAAAGGAGTAAACGATACGTGCTTATAATGGGTTATAAAATTATCTTTATATTTTAAAACTTTTTTTTTCAAAATTAATTTATAATTTATGAAATAAATATCTGTCAAAAATGAACTTTATAATCATCACAAGACTTTTTTTTAAAAACATCTAAACATCAAAAGTAATAAAGTTGTTGACTACACAACACGCTTATTTGTAAACACCCGAAAATACTTGCAAAAATATGGTCATTTATTGACTAATTAAGCCACAAGTGCCACACGTGTGTACAGGTAAAATTGTTTATTGGGGCAACCAACAACACGGGTGTGTGTCAAATTCACAAGGTCATAAAACATAACTGATGATGTGACAAATCAATAAGGTAATAAATTAAGTGATATGGTCCCAAATCGAGTTACTGTGATTTATTTTTATTTTGTGCAGGATAGCACTCCAAGAAAGACCAAAGGGTTGCTGACCAAGCGGATGCAAAGTTTTATGCACTTATTTTGATTTTTTATGAATAAAATACATACCAGCCTTTACTTTATACAGTTTTCTTGTAATTCGACTCCTTCCCACATAAAATTAAATGACAAAAAAGACGGTTAATAGATATTACATTATAATTTAATTCTGACTTGAGGTTTGTTAGAAAACTTGAAATAAAACGATATCTATATATATTTGAAAAAAGATCATTTGCTAATGTAAACAAATGATAGTTTACTTCCGGTCATCGTCATTTTTTTAAATTTTGGCAATTTTCAAATCAATTTCGAAGTAAAAGAATCACCTCTTTAAGTGTTAAAAATTATATCTTCTTGTAGATAATTTTCTTAACTTTATAATTTGATTGGAACATTTTTAAAAGGTTATTTTATTTTCAAAATATTATGCAATTTCCGACACCATCCAACACGAAATTTACTATATTTACAAAGAAATTAATGGGACAATTTACATTTTACATAGCGAATTTTCAAATCAATTTTGAAGTAACCAAACATTTTCCGATTCTAAGACAATTTATATCTTTAGAAAGATAATTTAATAAAGAACAATAATTGATTGGAACATTTTTAAAAACGAACTCAAGAAAAAAGATATCTTAGATTTATTGTCCAGTGCTGTGCATTTTCCTTTTACGATAAACGACAATGTAATGTCGACCTATTTGGTCACGTGACCAGCTGATGTCGTGATAAGCTGAACATGATAATGCACCGATCTAAATATCGGTGACAAGAATGAACTCGATATTCGTATATTATACCGATCAATATTGTAAAATCTTGACAATTTAACTTGATGAGAAATGAAAACATGTGTAATAATTCATATATGTTTTAGGGATATCCCCATCGGATATATGAGTGACACCTTCAGTTTGATTTTGAGGCTTCAGATTAAGAGTAATAGAGATGTATTTGTGGATGGAATCAGATTTGTCAACTGTTCAATCGGGAAAACTAGCAAGACAACAAACACAGGTAGTGATAAGTAACCTCGCTTTAGTGTATATATATTTATAATAAGGTGTTTCTAGCACAATTATGCAATTATAGAATTTAGCAAAGTATGAAAAATATCAAAACTGCACCTAACCTATAATCATTCAATGTGACTTTATAAATAAAGCATATGATGTAGTTTTGTTTGAGACGTACAGGTTTGAACTACATATGCTAACTCTTTCAAACAAATGGCTGTTTTGTTCTTTAAATTCAATTTATTTTATCTATTGATGAAATGTTGTAAAATACTGTTAAACACTATTTTCAAAAATATTTCAACAAATATGGAAATATCGTTCAAACCACAAAGATGTCAGTATTTCTTTCCATGGAAGTTTTTCCTGTATTTAAAAGAAGTAATTTTGTTATTCACGATTATAGTTCAGATGTGAAGGTTATTAGATTCCAATTACATTTGACATCATTGACTATATATACTGGTTTTATTATTACCTCTTACTGTCATGTATGTAAATGACGTCTTCAAGTCTCATCATGTGTTACCGAGATTTCACGATAAAATTACAATCTAAAAGAGTTTGCCTTCAAAATATGACGTTGTAGGGTATTGAAGTTCTTTTTTTTTTTCGGAAACGACATATATTAGTAAAAATACAACTTCCGGGTCCAATTATGAACCCGGAAGTTTCAAAATGGGACGAGAATTATACTCCTTTTATCCATTTTTACAATACAAAAATAACAGCGGAAAGATGGAGAACTAAAAGATTGAAATAACCTGTCGAATAAAATTGATTGATTGTTTAAGAAATAAAACATGGCCGCCATACTATATTGTCATTATAATATGGGCTTGAGTTGTTTTTGCAAATATTTTATCCCGAGCGTTAGCAAAAACAACGAAAGCCCATGTTATAATGACAATATAGTATTTGGCGGGTATGATTTATTTCGATTCTAATATGGAAATTTCACCCATTTTACACCCGAAGCGAGCAGCGACTATCTAATGATTCCGTAACATTTTGATTTTGATAAACAAACTCGCTGACAAAAAAACTTTCCACAAATACAATAAAAACTTACTTTTGTTTAATTTGATTGCTATTTTTTCTGTAGAAAATGCCTCATGTCCTATTAATCTCCATTCAAACTTTCCAACCAACGCTGCTGACGAACCGGACATTACGATTTTATTTGTGACGTCACAAGTAGGAAAATTAAAGTTTGTCTCGAACATTGCCTTTTCAAGTAGAAAAAAAATTCCATAATGAATTTCGGAAACAAATTTAATTAAAAATTTGTTGGTGGATGGTAGATTTTGACAGTTAGAATAAAAAATAGATTTAAAATATACAACAGAAACTATGCATCTTTTGCGCATGTGCTAAGAGTGTTATATTGGTATTATAACATGACTCTATTTACAAAGCTAATACAGGAAGCCATATTAGAATTCTACGTTTATGCTTCTTTGAATAGTATATTTACTTATATTGTTGAGTTCAGATACAGAGGTATAGGTAGAAGTAAGATATCATAAATTCTGGGCATGCACTTTAAATAATTTTACCTTGGAGTAGAACAAATGGATGCCCTAACGTCTTCTCGAATGACAACGACAGAAGAGTACCAAAGGAACAAAACACAGACTTAAAATCAGGGCACGCTAACAAATCATACGAACACGACAAAGGTAACACTAAAACACTAACAGTGTGGACAATGGGAAAGTTTGAGGGCGCGTAGCGTCTTGTAATCCATTAATAGATACAACATTTAGAATTAACATGGAAATTTTCATATAAAAATCTGAGACAGAGTAATATGTACGAGGAAGAAGTCAAGTCTTATAGAAAGAATGAGACAAAACTATAACAAACATCGGCTGTCACAAACAAAACTTTTCACTGGTTATATGTCTGATGCTACCCATGGAGCAATCCAGAGCAAATGATGATGATGATGAGTTTTTGTAGGGGTTCACACTGGTAGCGCTTTATTTTTGTGGTGTTCTTGCTAAGTTTTGTACATTTATTTTGTCTAAATCATGCTGTTTCAATTTATGTTGAATATGAAATGCCTTGTTTTTGGAATTCCCACCTTTCCTCATTTTTGCTTTGCCGATGTATGCTACAAATAATGTAGATCGTATAAAACATAAGCAGCCAATCTGAAATGGCAAGACTATTTCATTGCTATCACATAACAACTGATCAACAAACTTACCATAGAACTTCATAGTGTCAATTGCAAAGCCTTTTCAGATTTAATTTCTATTCAGATCACGCTTAGCATTATTATCAAGGCCGTAATCTCTCCCAATATTTCCGTAAATGATATCAACTGGAAAGAAAGGATATGGAAATGTGTTTGGTTAGCCCAAGCAAATAAGAGAAAATAAAACTGTAAACTGAAAAAAAAAACAAGCTACAAAAACTAAGAAAACAAAGAATAAAAACTAAACAAAAAAGACGAAAACAAAAATAAAAGAAAATAAACATACAGTTGATATTGCCTTTTTTCACTTGTTTACCCACAAACAAATATCAATAAAAATCATTATGTTTCGTCCAAATTCGTTAGGGGTTTTTAAGAACATTTCTTTTTATGTGCAAAGTAAGACGAGCCATTGATAATACCATTTGAGTCAAATCATTGATTTAGCTAGAAAGATCCGACGATCAGATTAATGACCAAGAAATATTTATGGCGAACTTTGATCCAATATAGATTGAAAAATGTTTCAAGTCAATTAGTAAAGTAGCTGTTATATAACATCAGTTACAGACTATCGCTGTGTGGGTTCTTTCTTTATACTGATTAGTTTTATTGATTATCAGCTTTCGATTGGAAATTGTATTTTGGTTGTGATACTTTGTTTAATTTTAGATGTTGTCACCTTTAAATCTGACAGGAATGTCAAGATTAATGCATTATATATGATGGTAATTTTATCTTATCTTAGAAGTTGACATGAAATAAGTATTTTTGTCCTCATTTCAAGCAAAAAGATCTTAAGCAATTAATGATAATAATATCTTGCGCCGTTTTCATCATATTTCACTTAATATCAAAAGGATCAAGTGCTTTTTCAAACCATCAACCAACCAACAATGCTATTATAGGATTAAACACCGTTTTAAAGGAATTTATTGGAGTATAAACGGGACCAAGTCCCTCACAAACATATCAAACGGGAACAACTCACTCACAAACAAATAAAAGTCCGAAGGACTTTTATGATATGTTTGTGAGGGACTTGGTCCCGTTTATACTCCTATGAATTCCTTTCAAACGGTGTTTAATCCTTATAATTCTTTTAATTTGATGATAAGTAATCAAATTCTTATTTTCATAATGCCAATCACACGTTTTTCTTCTATTTGATTCAATCGGCGTATGAATATATAAGGTGAACTGAAATGTAGCTCGGTCAATGTCGTCTATCGAAAAATAAACGACTTCAGAAATTGCTAACTGAAGTGAATTAAACCAATCATATCAGCGTATTTCCTATTATGCAAATCATATAAGAATTATTCCTTTTTCACAAGCATTTAACGACCTTCTTCTAGAAGCAGATACAAAAGAAAAACAAAAACAAACAAACAATTATAAAGAAAAAGGATAACTTGAAACAACTACAATGGCTGAAATATAGTAACAAGCTACTTAGTCAGGGATTTGTTCAGCCTTTGTTACTTTCAGAAATTCTATGGCCGTCACCATGACATCATTGACAGATATGACGTGTCTGTGTCCCAAATGAAAACGGACATTTCCAGCTATATTTCACGTCTTCACGGATTTGACATAAACCCTAGATTGACTCACTGATAGTGTGACGGGTGCCGCTAGCGGAGCAGGACATGCTTACCCTTCCGGAGCACCTGATGTCACTCCCGGTTTTCATGGGAGTTCACACTATGAGTGCCTTAGTTCTTAATGTTATCTTTTTATTTCCGTGCATTGTAGCTGTCTCACGTCCTTGTTTTGTCTTTGTTTTTATCTGTTACCGTTTTTGCCATGTCTTTGTAGTCATCGCTTCCCTTGTTCCTTCGGTATTCTACTGCCGTTGTTCAACAATTTACAGTGTACCAAAGAACTGCACAAGACATATATTCATAACGATACGAACTCTGGATGCCTTATTTGGTACTGGCACTAACAAAAGAAAGTGATAGGTTTAAGCTGGTTTATGGACACCCTAAAATTCCTCTTTTCTGTAATATGATAAACATACGAGCAAAACCAAATAGAGTTTGTATACTAACACCATGACCACAATCTTGAAAAGGAAAAAGGGACAAATCGCAATTAAAAAAAAAGGGTCAGTGAGTGCCAGTCGATAAACTGCCGGCTAGCTCAAATAGCTTAGTATGTTTGTAAACACTATCGCACTATGGAATAAAAATCAAAATGAAAACGTCAAGAATGGTTTGGTGAAGAATCATCATGTTTTCAGTAGACATCGGCAGTATTTGTGAGAGTCCATGTATGCGTTTAAAACTTTCAGGTAAATGATCCAAAAGTCAATTTGACGGATACATAAATAATATCCTATTGAATGCCTTTTACTTACTAACACAACCAAACAATTCGGAGCAACCATTGTTCATATGTATTAATCGGTAATTTGTACGAGTTTTCTTTAGCCTCGTGAGGCAAATCATTTCTGTATTTGTATGAATACGAAAACATATTGGCCATTAGTATCGTAAGCCACGCCTACACTGTCAATTAGAAACTAAATATACAGTAACTTCGGTATTTTTTATCAACGCATCAATGTGAACAATACGTATATAAAACAGTTAGGATCGTACAAGTTCTTTTACTAATCAATAATCTATTTCCCGATTTCTTGAAAATTGATTTTGAATGTTTTATTAAACTACCGATAAAAGAATAATTAAAATTTTGTTTTCGATACTTCAGATATTAAGTGGGCTCGTCCATTATTGTCGCCAATACTTTTCGTATCAAAAACAAAACTTTGATTATTCCATATATATTATAAAAGAGAGAGGTGTTATGCCCGTTTCTTTTTTTAAATTTTTTTTTCTTTTGGACTTGCTTCTGTCATTGTTTATTTCAGCTCTATAATCTGTTTTGTTCATTTTTTCTGCTTTAGTTTTTAGTCTGACTCAATACAATCATTTCTCCTTTGTTTATTTTAGTTTGGCTTTTTGCAACTTTAGCATTTTTAACCTTTTAACTGAGGTCTAATTCGTCATTCTTACTTTATTTATACCTGATAATTTGAGGCATTGAACAACATAAACTTTATACTTTCATTTTACTGTGCATAAACAGAGTATCCTTGTGCCACCGTACACCTTATATTACAATTAGCATTCAAGCAAAAAACTTTCAAATTATCATTTAAGTGTATTAAAGGCTCCTTACTTGGTAAAGCTATTAAAAAAATAACGGTTCGTTGATCAAATTCTATCGCTCGCAAAACATTCCCTTGCAAAATGACATTCGTATCATGCTTCATGGATGAGGTGCAAATTATTTATCATAAATGACTGTCCTTAATATTCTGGTCTTTGTTTTTCTTGTGTCTAAAATTACAAACTAAAACGCTTTGTTGACAATCTCGTATCCATGAATAAAAGTAACACACAACGATGTAGCGTTGTTCGTCATTTTGTAATGAATGCCGCTCAAACCGGTGTATCGGGACTTCTTGAACTTATTATTAGGTATGAGAAATGCTGATGGTTTGAGGTTCATGGTGATTTGAGTTAAAGAACAAAAATAACAGCGTCGTTGCAGTTCTTGATTTTGCCATGCATTTATGCAAAACTTGGTAACTCTTTATTTAGGACCGACTCCGTCCTGCCGTTGGATGTTGGGTTTCCTCACCGTTCATTGAAGATCTTATGGTGGCTTTGAGTTGTTATTACTTCCCTTTTTGACACATTCCCTGTTTTTCACCTGTTTTTCTATTTGTAGACATTTTGTCTCATGCACAGGGACTTGCTCCCGACCTGGATAAAGCATTCGTTTCCTAGCAAATATGAATCTTGGATAGAAAAAAACATAAGGGAAATGCTATACTTGATACCTCGCTCGGTTTGTTTTCAATTTTCTCAATAAACTTACCAAAAAGTATTGTTATGTCTTTTACGTTTTCTTTTCGAATGTTTCCGTATGAACTTCTGTGACCTTCACATTCTTACTGTAAATTATCGATCACGCGGGATAACCGGGACTTTTCATTCTTTTTTTTTTCTTGGACAGGACCAAGTCCGCATGTCAGATCTGCATTTATTCCATATCCCTCCATTGTTTATTTGTGAAATAATAATTCATTTACTTCTACATTTTTAGAAATCCAATTGCCTGGTTCAGAATTTGTATGCAGTTTTGAGAGAACCGATACTTGTAACTGGCTAAATGTATCCAAGCCCGACAGATACTGCAATTTCTATAAAGTATCTGGTCTTGACAGCGTCGTAGAGGAAATCGGTGTCAGAGAAAAGGGACTAATTGGAAAGTTCGTTGACCATTCATTGAAATCTTACAAAGGTATGAAACAACAAGTACAGAGTTTTAAATTTAGATTTTGTACAGTTTACAAGCTCAATGTAATTGTTGTGCCGTTTACAATTTTTTTTTCAGGTTTTGTTGTTTTCTTAAAATTTTAATGTTTTTAGTTGTCTTTAAAAGGTGAATGCCTCTCCAGTGTGTTAGCGTTTTAATTCACAAGGAGTAATCACTTTATTATTAAGTACCCATCAAAACAAAATTCTTATCCTTATATTATATATGATAAAGCGCATTTGGCCAGTTATTGCGATTTAAAAGGCGTAAAAAGTTCTTAAAAGGCAACTGCGAAGTGGGAGCTTTAAATACATGTAGCTATAACTAGCGAAATACATGGTAAAGCCTAAGCAATGAAACCACAATATTATTGTAGTTCTCCATCTGAAAATCAACATAATTTCTGATTTCTTTCCTTATAATATCTTGATACCGCCATTTTATTGTTGTGGTTTTATGAAAAGCCAAAATAAGCTAAGGGCAGCTATGCAAGAGGGGTATACTCCTTAGTTTTGAACAAACTTTATCAAAATTATATATTGCAAGTTTCCAAATGAAATCGGTTTTCGGGCCAGCACCGAGCTACCGGCTACTGGGATGGTGAAAACCCTCGGTGACTAACAGTTCATCAGCAGTGGCAATGGCCAAGTGGTATAAAATAACGAAATACCGAAGTTACTGTGAATAAAGATTCTGCATTTGTGCATTTAGACAACTAATTTCTCCCACCTCGGACACGGAAATCCACTATTTTCGCAGTGCAAGATTTTCCTGTCTTACACAGGGGGGGGGGGGTGTAAGACAAGCTACACGCGTATATTCCCGCCAGTTTTTATATGATAACAATATACACAGCTTAGTCCACATGGATCGAAAAGTATATGACATAAATTATTAAATGGTATATTGATTACCTTAGAACGGTAAAATTTGAACTAAAACACATCATAAATGCCTAAATTTGTGGCACCGAAATAACCCCGGACCCGGGCGCGTGCTCCATGCTTTATGGCTCCGTGAAAAGTGAAGTAATTCACTATGTCAAAAATGGCGTTTCGACGGTAATTTGCTCGGTCAGCTGAGGGGAGAAAAAAAATCAAACACCAGTGAGAGGGTCAGACAAAAAAATCTCAGACACCCTCGGGTAAGATTTCTAACGTCTCAGACTCAGCAAGCTTCGTCCGAGTACTTGAAATCTTACCCTTGGGTGTCCGAGATTTTTCTGTCTGACCCTCGCCCTGGTGTTAGATTCTTACAGTCTCTTCGGTGCAGTTAAAATGACATATTCTATTTAGATCCTAGAGGCAGTTTATTGTTTGTCGGTTTTTACACCTTTTTGGACTATGGATTTCCCAATATTTTGATATCATTTGCACTGAAAAGACCTAAGCTGTCGAAATGCGCATATTCAGAATTTAAAGTAACCTCAGACTAAATCTGTATTGTGTTTTTGTTTTATGAGACATGTAATAAAGCGATGAACAAACAAAATTCTTGTCTTATGCAATCACAGGAGTATCACTGTGATGGAAGTTAATTTTGTATACTACTCTCTTTCAAACATTTAAACGCTTTTACACCACTATCGGCGATAAACACGACAGAGAAAACGTCACATGTGGCTGTTCCAAATTCCTTCCACCACAATATACGATCGCAACGTTATGAAAAATGACGATTCTATCCGATGACGTCACGTTCAACGAACATAACTTTTTTTTTTATATAAAAGCATTATGTTAACAGTTTAGTTTGTTATGTTATTTGGTAATTATTCAAAAACCAAAATACTGCAAGTATAACAGCCCACCAAATAGAAAAAAAAAGATAACAGAAAACACATACATGGCCGAAAAACATAGCCACATGCCACAAAGTAAATAGGAACTGCACAAGAAAAAAAACCCGGGCACAATAAAAATACAAAACACAAACGTTAACAACGATAGGAACTCGAGACAACCGGAAATGTTTAATTAATACAAAAAACATGTTTTGTAATTGTCTTATTTGAATCGACATAATTTACGGAGACTCATTTTTTTAAATTTGTTTTTACATCGGCATGACCACTCTCTACAAGTTTATGCAAAATAATGCGACATTCCTAAAACCCTTCCTGAAGCAATGATAAACCCAG
>MJUU01049679.1:5562-17001 GCA_002080025.1 Modiolus philippinarum
ATAATTTCTACAAAATGTGCTGTTTATATAATCAATCAGATTTCATTTAAGTGCTATCATAAACATTTTTTTGCTTTTTAGTTCTATTTATACATATTATTACGTTACAAAAATATGTTTCCGTAACATCATCTCTAAATATATCGCATTAATGCATTTATAAGAATCTCAATATAATATATTCATAAACAAAATGGCTGAAGCTTTTCTCGAATTCAACGAAAGACAAAGTGCTGAAATGGACCAATGGTTAAAAGAACTGCTTAACGGGAACGTTTTTGATGAGAGGTATCCCCTTAAAAAAATATTCCAACGAAATTTCTCAAACTATTACGATAATTTTTTAAAAATCTATACTGAACCCCTCCCCCTACTTAATTTTTATTGATTTCCTTTTGGAACATGAACTGAATATTTTACTTATGTACTGTGATTTTTACAATTTATCCCGACTTTTAAAATAAGGAAAAGACAAATTCCCTCAAACTTTTGAAAGGCATATCGTATATCTGTTGTAACTTAAAGCTTATGTTAATGTTTTTTAGTATGTCACCAGAGCCACAAAAAAACTCCTAAGACATCAGCAATTTTGCCGTTATGACACAGACATCAACATTCGACAGAATAACAACCGATCTTCATCCACCGGGTTCGTAAGTAAAATATCGAATTTTTATTCTTCTGCAAAAAAATTGTGGTCGTATTATGTACAGTTTGGCAAAGTTGTCGCTGTCTGTACACACTTTGATTTAATTCTTCTTGGCCAGTCTTTATGAAAATTTAACACAATGGTCTTTGGAGCAAAAAAAGGAGAGTTTTACATATTTTGGGTATTGTGATCTTTTTTTTAAGAAAAGGCTTAAACGGCCAGAATAGTGTTTTCGTGTATTTTGATATAGAACATAGTATTGAACAGATTTTGACGGGGTTTGCTTCTTTTAGTCCTTAAACAATTCCCCAACGGATTTGAGAAGATTTTTACCGTACACAAATGGTACACAAAAGCAAATCTCAATTTTTTTCGGTTCTCACTTACTTTCATATTTATTCATAATATTTGAAGATCGTAAAACACACGACGGTAAAAAAAAAGGAATATCATTTTTTCAAAAGATAAGAATCTAAAAGTTTTACTTTATTCCGGGAAAAAATTATTTTAAGCCATAGCCAAAGTTTATCTTACATACTGCACATGATCAAAATATCCTATTCTAAGAGGGACTACTCCATTTTTTTGGCAGACACCCTCTAGTTTCTCTTAAATGTTTTTGTCTTCATTATGATAATCCTATGTTTGGATTTAAAATGAATAAAATTGTTATTATAATTTTGTACATACAATATTTCTTCTTCAATTAGATAAATCAGTGATATTTGGCTATTTATTTCAGATAAAAAATCAAACAACTGGAGAACCGAATTACAAGAAGGACCGGAAAAAAGATCTGACGACTTTACTGTGTGGAATCAATATAATAAATATAACTGTATTGAAAGTATTCAAGGATATTTGTGGTCTTGTAGATCAGATGAGTGACAGTCTTAAAGAACAACGGCGTATTCCTCTGAAAACATTAAGAAAACTTTAAAATCTTATATGTAAACATATATGTGTATGCATAGTAAAATCGTATACAAAAATAAAAGATGTTTCACATTTGATTCTCTTTTTTGCATTTCGATGCTTTAGGAAAACACTTCCATTCGAAGGCGATTATGTTGTTATTAAATAACGCCCTTCTAGTCTATGTATGACACATATGGATCACTAGTTGAAGTGTATTATGATCAAAACGAGTGGGGGTACAATACAAATTGAGCTTTGATTTGAAAATATTTTACATTTATTTTTACCCTTGAAAACGATCCTAGTATATATGTGAGTAGTTTTTCTGCGATTGCATAACTACATCAAATTCCTGTTAATAATCTATGACGTGTGGTTCAATCGTTTCCGTGTGTTTTCATTTTCTTTTCTGTGCCGTACTCATGTTATGTCTTTGTCTCTTTCTTTTTCCGATATTGTCATTGTGCTTAGATTATTCGTTTCAGATTGATGTCATTGGATACATGTCAAATGAGGGTTCTAATCTATGGGGGTCATTTCACATTTCAGATTTTAATCCCCAGAACATCGTATACAGGTTAAATGGGGTTCTAATTTCATTCGATAGGGGTCATTTCACATCTCAGATTATAACCCCCAGAACATTGTATACAGGTAAAATGGGGGTTATAATTTCTTTGAATGGGGTCATTTCACATCTCAGATTTTAACCCCCAGAACATTGTATACAGGTTAAATGGGGGTTATAATTATACAGCTGAAATGGGGGTTATAATTATACAGGTTAAATGGGGGTTATAATTTTTTTAAATGGGGTCCATAGTACATATGTACTACTAGTTGGTTATTTGAAATTATATTTGTGATAATTACATTTCTAACATTTTTCAGAAATCATTTCATTTGGTGAATTCTGGGTGAATTTTTGGACATTATTTCAAATTGCATTTTGTCTATCATTATAATCATTATTCATGGCTAAATTTTATCATGAAATAAAGTTAATGAAAGACATACATCTTTTCATGGCCAAGGACATGAAATAGTGTCCTGGACAATAACTTTTATGATGAAATTGTGTTCTTGGACATTATTCTATATGAAATTTTGTCATTTGGACATTATTTCATGGAGTACAAAATTAAATGTTACACCTCGCGCTGTTTCGTTTTCATCTTTACTGACTTTTAACGTGCAGCGCGAGGTCCTATCGTATGTGTAAAAAAAACCCGTAGCAAATGGTTTTTCACAAGACATGGTCATATTGTTTGTTCTCTGGTTTAAAATTATACTCACAAAAACGAATTTAAGTATTTTACAGTTTACTGAAGTACCAAATTTTCAATAAAAGCAGAAAATTCAACTTACATTCTTAAATATCAAATCAAAAGTTGGTAAGAATGAACTTGCAAAATCGTAGACCAAACGATTTAGATAAAAACATACTGCTGCATCATTTTCCAACAGAAAATCGCGCTTTTCACCATTATTAGTGTTAATTTTTCTGTCGATAGATTTCTGATACCTGCAGTAGTCCGTGGGCTAGAAACACTTTCCGTGCACCCCCCCCCCCCACTTCCGAACCAGACCGATTTTTTTCAGTCCTTCTATGTCCCCTTTTCAAAATAAAACATGTTAACACGAACATAACCTGCACGCATAGACAGTATAGGGCCACTTTCATAGTACACCATCAGAAATTCTTGTATTTTCGTTTCAACCTAAGTTTCATCTTTTAAGCTCCATAATTTTTTAACTATAGGTAATATATACTAAAATTTGGTATCAAATTAAAGCTGAATTAATATTCTTTACAATGAACACAAGTTTGGGCACTTTACGCCATTTTTATGATCTGGGGATGCAAAAAATGTACCCCTCCCCTGCAAAAAAAAATGCGAAAATGACAATTTTAGGCTGTCAATTCCTTTCAGATAAACAACCCTCGTCATTTGATCTAGTTTTTATGTCTAACTTATCAGGTGTGATACAATGTTGGAAAATAAAACCATTAAAATAAATAAAAGTTTGATTTTCGGTATAAAATTTTAGAAAAATGGAAATTTTCGGAATTTTAGATTTTTTCACAATTTCGACTTTCTTACTTTAGGATCATATAATCTGAATATATATTTTATAATGGCCGATTTAATAATGGTTTATGATATATTAGCAAGATATTGTGCGCACAAATTTTAGTTTCAGACATAATGTAGGTTCAGAAATGTCAAAATTAGCACCCCTCCCCCTCAAAATTAGGGAAAAATTTGAAATATTCAGGCTCTTAATGATAAAAAGATAATGTTTAATGGGAATATAGTGTTTATTTCACTTAAGCTGACATGCAGAAGATCATTTAAGTAGATTTAAACTTTTTAAGATGTCTCTTTTCCACTCTTCTGCCCGAAATTCTACGCAAAATGGGAATTTTCCGTTTTTCAGAATTTCTGCTGTTTTGACTTTGAGATGCAAATACTTCATGAAATTGATATGTNCCCATTTTTCACGAAAATCGCCTAAAATATTCAAGTTTACCCATATTTGGTGTTAAAATTACGTATAACGACATATCAAATGCATCTTTTGCAAAGAAAGTAAAACATTAGCATGCTATGTCCATATATATATATAAAGAAGGACATATTTTGGGGACTTTTAAGTTAAATTTTGTTGGGGTAGGGGTAAGATTTTCGGTATGAACACTCCTTGTTTTTCTAATCTGTGTTTTAAGATAACTTATATGTCGGTTAAAACAATAAATTGGCATATCTTCAGATAAATCCTCTAGATTTGCCACATATAACGATTTTAAAGTGAATTTTGGACAAATCTGAAATGCTAAAAATCCCCATTTTTCATCAATTTTTCACTAAATATTGAATTTAAGCTGAACAGTGGGATTTAAAATACCAAATCCTGATAGAATTAATGCAACCCTGCTATATGCATCGCAGATTTTGCGTGTGGTAGTGATTTTTATCCCTACATAGACAAAAAATCGACAACCTTGAGGAAAATTTGTTGGGTAGGGGTAAGATTTTTGGTATTTAGAGTCACATTAAACACTCCTTCCTTTTCTAAACAATGTTTTAAGACAACTAGTGTATCGCTTAGAACAATTAATTGGCATATCTGCAGATATATTCTATAGATTTGATATATATTGCGATTTAACAGTGAACTATGAACAAATCTGAAATGTTGAAAATTCCCATTTTTTATGAATTTTTGGAGAAATATTGAGTTTTAGTCGACCAATGGCCGTTTAAATACCAAATTATGATGTTATTCATGCAACATTGTCATATACAACAGACCTTTTCCGTATTCTGGTTATTTTTATCCCTACATGGACCAAAAACTGACAATTTTAGGGAAAATTTGTTGGGGTAGGGCTAAGATTTTCGGTATTTAGAGGCACATTTTACACTCCTTATTTTTCTAAACACTGTTTTAAGACAATTAATGTATTGCTTAGAACAATTAATTGGCATATCTGCAGATATATTCTATTGATTCGGCATATATTGCGATTTAACAGTGAACAATGGACAAATCTGAAATGTTGAAAATTCCCATTTTTTATGAATTTTCGGAGAAATATTGAGTTTTAGTCGACCAATGTCTGTTTAAATACCAAATTATGGTGTTATTCATGCAACATTGTCATATACAATGCACATTTTACGTGTTCTGGTTATTTCCATGCAAACTTTGACAAAAAATTGGCAATTATAGGGAAAATTTGTTGGGGTAGGGGTAAGATTTTCGGTATTTAGAGTCACATTAAGCACTCACTGTTTTTCTAAACAATGTTTTAAGACAACTTATGTGTTGCTTGGTACAAATAATTGGCATATCTGCAGATATATCCTCCAGATTTGGAATATATAACGATTTAACAGTGAACTTTGGACAATTCTAAAATGTTAAAAATTCCCATTTTTCATCAATTTCGGGCAAAATATTTAGTTGAAGTCGACAAATGGCTGTTAAAATATCAAATCATAATGTTATTCGTGTAACATTGTTATATACAACACACATTTTGCGTGTTCTGATTATTTTTATGCGAAAATAGACAAAAAAATGACAATTTTAGAGTAAACTTGTTGGGGTAGGGGTAAGTTTTATTGATGTATGATGTTTATATTACCTAAAAGTAGTCATTATTTGTAATGGTTGTAAAGCAAATATAATAAGCTTTCATTTGATACATATTTTAAACGATATTTGTTCACTAAAAAATAATATTAGGCAAATGAAAGACAAAACTTATTCAAAAACGAAATTATTCAAAGGTCCCTGTATTTGGTCTATTTGAAAATAAAATTTTGGTCATTTAAAGTATGTTAACATCGTCTTAACATGTTTTATTTTGAAGAAAATAGATTGAAAAGCTAAAAACAATTTTCAGAATCAGGAATTGAGATGCACTTCGGGTTCTCTAGACCATCAAAATTACGCAATTCCAATGAAAATATCAGTTTTTTCGTCAATATTTCATTGGGGTAGGGGTACGTTTAATTGCGCTATTGAACGTTATAGTCATAGAAATTGTTAAAACTTGGGTTCTTTGTAAAGCTCATACAATATGCAATCATTTGATACCCCGTATTTATAACTGGAAAGCATTTGGTTAACATTTTGAAGCAACTGAAAGAAAAACTTGAACGAAAAACGAAATTTTCCAAAATTTTGGTAGGTGGGTCTAAAAATGGGCCGAATTCCACAAGTCCGTGCAGGTTATGCTCGTGTTAACATGTTTTATTTTGAAGAGGGGATGTATACGGACTTAAAAAAATGGGTGGGGTTCGGAAGTGGAGGGGGGTGCACGGGGTTTTATTCCAGCCCATGGACTACAGTCTTTTAGTATTTTACTCAATATTTCCAAATATCCAAAAATAGACATGTTCGACATCGTCTTTTTGACACGCTTCCGTGTGAAAAGACCCAATTGTTGTGATCATTTCTTATCATTATAATTTAAATAAATACCCAAATTGTTTTTCCTGGTGTGTCGTTTCGAAATATTTTCACATCTTTGATTATTTTTATTCTACATAAGGGAAATGAAAGAAGTATGTTTCAGAGTAATTAATTGAATTAAAGTGCTTCTTAAGAAAAGGGGTGGTCAAGATGCCTGCGCGCGTTTAGCTACCCCTTTTCTTACGAAGCACTTTAATTCAATTAATTACTCTGAAACATACTTTAACTAGCTTTAAAACCGTGCAATTTATTTAATATACAGAAATTTATATGTGAAAAAATAGTAATGGTGGATTACATGATACCCCGCCACGTTTCACAAAATGTCAAAGTATCAAGGGCCATAACTCCAGAACCCCTTGGACCTCTGAATCCATATTCGAACTCGACCTGAGTTTTTGTGGTGAACAAGCTACATACCCAGTTTGAAGACTGCATGTATGTAATTCCGTTCAAAAGTTATCAGTCGGAAACCTTCGGGGGACGGACAGACAGACGGACGGACGGACACACGACTGAGGGTATCACATAATACCACGCCACTACGTGTGGCGGGGTATAAAAATCCCGCCATCAAAATAGAATCTTCTACTCATGTACATTCATCAGTTTATTACGGCTATATGCATCAAATAGACAATAAATGTATTTTTTGTTCCACATGCGGAAAAGTTGTCTTTTAGATTGATCTTGTGTCAAATATTTGTTTACTTTTATTATATAAATACGGATTACACCCCATAGGAAGCTGAACAATGGGATTTGAGGGGAATGAGCATTTGGACGGAGGGTAGAGGGCTCAGGAAAAAACTGAAGCGTGCAGACGAAATGAACTTTTCGCATATAACTATTTAATTGACAATTTTTTTTAACAAACTATTTTATATATTTTATATACCTACAGTTAGAAGAAAGCATTTGTATCACTGGCTTTACAAAGTATTGTTTCAAATAAAAAAATAGTTGCAATTTTCTTTTCTGAACCAAAATTTTGAGGGTAGGGAGCTCCGTTAAATTGGTGTGAGCCGGTATTTCATGTATTGAACGGAGGGTAGTGAATGTATTGAACGGAGGATCGCGAGCACGCAATACTGAATGAAAATCCATGAGTAATATTACTGACGATACAAATCATTTAAATAAGGTGGTCTTCCTGTAATGAAATCACACATGTAAAGAAGTATGGCCATGAAGGTGTAAATTATGTTCCTACATTTGATTGAATTCACAACATAAGCTCAATTGTTGTCGAAAATCGAGAAAGATGGTTTCTTGTTAGGGAACGCCCATTTGATTTTCAAGGGAGGGGGGGCTTGGGTTTTTTATTTTTTTTTTGAAAATTTGAAAATAATCTTGGTGCCAGTGAAAATAAATATTCTAATAGTACTTGTCTTGAAAATAAATAATTAAATTTTGATTTGAAGAATAAATGTTTTGTTGCAAATTCAAATACATAATTTGATGTGAAATTTGAAAATAAATATTTTATTCGAGATTTTCATGAAAATAAATAAATTTTCTGGTCCAAGCCTCCCCCTAAAAATCAAATGAATGTCCCCTTAGTCTTGTTACTCGAGATAAAATTAACCTGTGTCATATCTGTATGTTTTCTGGCATATTAGCAGTCGAATATGGCTGTAAACAGCCTTCTGTGTAAATTTAAGCTATTTTACAGTTTTGCTGAGGATGACACTACTGAAAGGAAACCGAGAACCAAAACCATTTTTTATGCGAGTGTATAACCATTTGTCCTTCCGAAAGACAATTAGTTTAGTTTGGTTCTTGGTGTGCTATTCAACAAATTTTAGCAAAAACCAACAAAATTGCGGAAATCTGTCAAAATTGCATTCAAGTGGTAATTTCAATGACTGAATCTTTTATGTAAGGGTATGAAAATGCATTTAATTATTTTGATATAATAGTGTATTCAATAGAAGACCTGTTAAATAAAAAGTTTTTTGGGAGGATGTAATGCATTCGGGAATGTTGCCACACGTCTTTGTAATTCGCGTATTGCTTGTTGGTTTGTAGTTGCTCAGCCCGAGGCGCCAACCGAGGGCTGATAGGGGTCGAGGGATGATAACCGTGCTGATATGAAAAAGGCCATGTCTTAATCTGTTTATTACATACTTCCAATTAGGAGTAATCATCACACCCGGGCCGAAATAGCCATATCACCGGGCTGATATGGATATTTCAGAACGAGGCGGTCTGATATGACCATATCAGACTGGTTATATGATATGGACTGTTAACTTCCGGCTATATTACATATGCAAAACATAACATATCTTCGCTAAGTATGTAATAATTCTGGATACCCGGTATTACATATGCAGAACAGAACATATCTGTGCTAGTTATGTAACGCATTGGTGTAAAAGTCTGACAAACTAGTCTTGAAAGAGTATTATGGACTGCACAGGGGATAACTGTACTCATCGAGACAACGAAAAATGAGCGAGCTGTATAGGCGAGGTTGTTTTTGCTGTGGTAGTCAATACCACTCTGCGAAGGATAGTTTATATCGACAATGAAAAGTTTATCGACAACCATTATCTCGATGTACTTACAAAGGAAGAAATAAGTGCATGTTGAATTGACACATGCATTTCCTTGCAAAAAAGGGCGATCAAAATCGACCTTTTTCACGCCTCTACAGAATAAGGAACAAGAAGGTACGGTACAAATAACGTTTATTTGTTTCATATTTATCATTTTGTCTCCTAGGGTACTCACCAGATCTCAACAACCCAATAGACAGTATTCCTGTGCTGGCCCATGTGTCTTAATCAGGCGCATAGACGGTCGTATTCTTGAAAGGGTCACATTTTAACATGTGGACTGTTAGTCCCCGAGGGTTTTCACCAGCCCAGTAGTCAGTACTTCGGTGCTGACCCGAAAGTCGATTCTATTTGGAACCTTACAATATCTAAATTTTTGTAAATTTTATTGAAAACTAAGGAGTATCTCCCTCATGCAAAGCTCTGTCCTTAGCTGATATTGGCTTGACATTTAGATCATATTGGTTATTTGTTCTCTATCAGTTTTTAAACATTTTTGAGTAACGAAATATTTTACCCCCCCCCCCCCCAAAAATAATAATAATAATAATAAATGCATGGGTGTTCTACGGAACACATGTGTCGGCTGCACTATATATATTTAAGAATTCTTGTGTTCAAAATAGAATTGCAAAGTCCAAGTTGAACATCTAAATTATATACTGAAGCATGCCTTCCTCCGAGTTTGTTAGAAAAATAAATGGCCATTTATTAGTTGAAGATAATGGAGGCATATCCTTAGACTCCAATCAACTAAAATGACAAAGTCCAAAAACAGCCTGAAATCTGAAAAAAACAAAATTAAAGAAAAACAAAATGCATGGTGCACATCCATCTTCAACATATACTAAAGCATTCCTGCAAGTTTGGTTGAAAAGTGCCAAGCGGTTTAGGAGGAGTTGTGGATAATAGAGACGTACCCTCAAGACTCCAGTAAGCTAAAATGACAAAGTCCAAAAACAGCATACAATCTGTAAAAAAAAAATTCAAAGAAAAACAAAATGCATGGTGCACATCTTCAATATATACTGAAGCATTCCTGCTAGTTTGGTGGAAAAGTGACAAGCGGTTTAGGAGGAGTTGCGGATAATGGAGTTGTACCCTCAAGACTCCAGTAAGCTAAAATAGCAAAGTCCAAAAAAACTGCATAAAATCTGTAAAAAAAATAAATAAAGAAAAACAAAATGCATGGTGCACATATTCAACATTTCCTGAAGCATTCCTGCAAGTTTGGTTGAAAAGTGCCAAGCGGTTTAGAAGAAGTTGTGGATAATGGAGACATACCCTCAATACTCCAGTAAGCTAAAATGACAAAGTCCAAAAACAGCGTAAAATTTGTAAAAAAAAATTAAAGAAAAACAAAATGCTTGGTGCACATCTTCAACATATACTGAAGCATTCCTGCAAGTTTGGTTGAAAAGTGCAAAGCGGTTTAGGAGGAGTTGCGGATAATGAAGACGTACCCTCAAGACTCCAGTAAGCTAAAATGACATTGTCCAAAAACAGCATAAAATCTGTAAAAAACAAAATTAAAGAAAAACAAAATGCATGGTGCACATCTTTAACATATACTGAAGCATTCCTGCAAGTTTTGTTGAAAAGTGCCGAGCGGTTTAGGAGGAGATGCGGATAATGCTTACAATTTTTGAGCGATACAGACGGACGGACGGACGGACAGACGGACGGACGCAAGACGACGGATAGTGATCCCTTTGTGTTGATACTGCACTTGGTGCAGGCGACACAACAAACAAACATAACCAAATGGTCCACTTACATTTATGTGTCGCCTGCACATAGTGCAGGATCGACACATAGGGATCACTATCCGTCGTCTTGCGCCCGTCTGTCCGTCCGTAAATTTTTACCATTATCCGCATCTCCTCCTAAACCACATGGTACTTTCCAATGAAACTTGCAGGAATGTTTCAATATGTATTGTAGATGTGCACCATGCATTTAGTTTTTGCTTTATTTACGTTTTTCCAGATTTTGAAGCTATATTTGGACTTTGTCATTTTAGCTTATTGGAGTCATAGGGTATACCTCCATTATCCGCAACTCCTCCTAGACCGCTTGATACTTTCCAACCAAACTTGCAAGAATGCTTCAATATATATATTGCAGATGTGCACCATACATTTAGTTTTTGATTAATTTTGATTTTTTTCCGATCTCTAGCAATGTTTGGACTTTGTCAATTTAGCTTTTTGGAGTCATAGCTATATAGGGTATATACCTCCATTATCCGCAACTCCTGCTAGTAGTTAACTATGGGGAAAAGCCGTAGGTTTTCAAAAAACGTTTTTTGAAAACCTA
>MJUU01049679.1:17149-27736 GCA_002080025.1 Modiolus philippinarum
ACACTCAATTGAAAGTCTTGTTATTTTAAAATTGACCAGCGAAAATCCTTAAAAGCCACAGATGAGATCAGGTGCACCGGTAAAGTAAGCATCATTTGGCCTGACAGATTTTGTACAGTTTACCTTAGAAGTAATGTCATCTTTTGTCTTTCCAGATTTTGAAGAGTCTATCCTTGACGTAATACCATTATTTGTCATGTCAGATACCTTGACATAATGTCATCGTTTTAAACTTGGCGTTATCCGATTATTGGTCCTTGCAGATTTTGTACAGTTGAACCTTGACGTTATGACAGCATTGGTCCTTGTATATTTTTGTATACAGTTTAACGTTGACGTAATACTATTATTTGTCCTGGCATATTTCCTGGATTTTGAACGACGTTCCATTGAAAGGTAATACTCTTTAATTTCATGAAACAAGATCACCTTCCATAATTTTGAATTTTCATTTGAATTGGAGTATTTTATATGATGTTGCAAAAAAGGGAATTCAAAAATCTGCAAAATGAGTATAAAAAACTTCTTTCCTTGACTGAGCTGCGAATTTTGTTCTAACATTTAGCTTTGAATTGTACATATTTGTCCTTGATGAAATTCATTTTCTTCATTAAGTACTTCTCTGCTAGCCTGAAAACCGATTGATTGAAAGATTACAATATCACCTTAAGTTTTCATAACAAAGTTATATATCTGACTTTAGGAAGTAACCATTTGATTGTTATGCTAGTCGGGGTTCTGGCTATGAAAGAATTCCGAAAAAAAGTTCCAAGACAAAAAATTTTGTGAAAAAAATATCAGGATAGAAGATTGAAAAAAATCACCAGGATGATATATATGGGGCAAAATCTCTGCTCTGTCTCTGCCTTGGACAAATAAAGACTGTATTACTCCAAGTGAGAGAAAAAATATTCAAAGTTTGCATAAAAAAATATCCAGGATCAGATGTTCCTTCTGAGCCCCCTTTACAAATCAAAAGGTTGTTCCTTAGCTGATAGCGACATGACGTTCATGCCCTTCAGTTTATTTGTTCTCTTTCATTATTTATGGTCTTCCAAATGACTTTCACCTTTACAGAAGAGACATATACTGTCGGATTGGCTTCTGGAGAACTCGAATTGTTTGGAATATAGGTATGTTGTTTCATCCTAATGAAAGGATGAATTAAAGTATTGTTTCATGCAAGCAAAGGTCAACCTATTTATAGGGGACGTTATGTTCTAGCAATGTTGTTAGTTATCTGGAAAATCAAATATATTCTTGAAAACAAAATGCAGTAAGCCGAGTTCTGATACAAGAGTATGCTAACTTGATATCGAGGATGGTAAATATATTTCTGCAACAGCCAGCAATGATATTCTACTAAATAAGACAAACGCAAAGACTTTATAAAATAGCAAAGACTATGATCAACCATATAATTCTTATCGTTTCTATGTTTACTAATTTTTTGGACGCATGCCAGATAGGAAGACTAACGAAACTGTCACAATAAAAAAACGACATAAATGATTTGAAATGCCTTCTATTTTCCCCAGAGCCTTCATTTCTACGAAATCATATCGGTATAAAAATATATTGTTAGTTCTGCAAATACTATTGGAACCAACGAAGTAGGACCCGGAGACATCTCTTGCTGTTGCTAAGGCAGTGAACATTTGAAAATCTAGGGATGGGCATGGATTTTTAGATAAAAAGTTTGCTTCCCAACTATTGGGAAAACATATAATGTTTGCAATAAAATCAGAAAGAGATAAAATGATTTTCATTTGGTGAGAAAAAAGTACCATCTGGGAAAAAATTAATTGTTTTCAACATGCCATGAAAAAAATGCTTTTAGTCATAGGTAAAAAAAAGATTGTCATGGAGTAAAATCCGTGCCCCACCAAGATTTTCAAATGATCGCTGCCTAACACTGTAATAGCATGCCAACAAATCGAGCGTTTTGTGATAACAAACAATGGTCTTATAGATAACACACATTCTACACCTTTTTTTCTGTAGCTTCACATGTATTTGCAGATGGTCTTTAGACTTGGTCATCAGAAAATAAGTGAGTAAAAACATCCAATTCACTTGATGCTTGATTGGTGTCCGTTTCACTGCTTATGTCTACCTGACAGGTTGAGGAAGAACTCGGAATGTCTCTCTGTTCCACGTCACTTTTATTTTTCTCGTCCTCATTGCTTATAGAACGTGCTTCACATGGCAGCTCCGACTTTGTGCTTGGTTGTGATGGTGGAACCTCCGGTATAGGTTTTAATTTAGGTGGTGATGAGACATAACATGGTGATATGTAGTTTTTGACGTAATTGTTTTCTGTACTTTGTTGCTGCCCTGTATTGTTTGCCTCTTGAGATTCAGCTATTTCATTTGGACTTGTTAAGCGATCTCTCATCTTTGACAGTTGTTCAGATATCGTCTGCGTAAATGTAGAAGATGCTTGCTCCGAGTTCTCTGTTGTAGATAGTGGTACTGGTTTTGTCATTTCAGTACATTCCGGAGACAAAAACTGGTATACCTGGTAAACTTTGCTTGATGTAGGACTGATGATATCAGAAGCAACCCGATATGGATCATCAAAATGTTTTGATCTGTTTGAAGACGTTTCTGAATTTTGACCATGAACTCTATGGTTAAAAACTGGGTTCACTGAAACATTAGAACTTATTGATTCTGAAGGAGTAGTTTGTGTAAAGTTTTTGTCGAATGTCCCAATAGCCACTCCTCCTGGGACGGACATGATACTAATCACATTTTGAGGGGCTGAACCTCCAACTCCAAATAAAGAATTCTGAAAGAAACAAAAGGCATCTAAATAGTATGTAGTAATATTTTTAAGTAAAGAGCTGTTAATTTTCACATCATCATCACCCCCAAATTACAAACAATAACCACTAAGGTAAATGACAATGACTGTCTTAAAGGGTGCGTTATAGCAATTCGCCGTTTCAGGAACTAAGGAATTGTGGGTACAAAGATTGTATTTCAAATTTTGGTGTACGAACAATTAATTTTTGACCAATGACGTTACGTTATTTACGTTCTTCACCAATCAAAATATTTTGGTGTACACTCTACCCACAATGCTTTAGTTTCTGAAACGGCGAATTCTGACGTGGCGACCTATGTTTCTACATAGATGCATTTTCTGCTGAGACTTTGATGGGTTTTGTTATTGCATTCATCAACTTCGCAGCTGATACGACGTCTTATGATTACTTGATATTTCTTTCCTAATTCAATGCCGATGTTACTTGTATTATTATTAGATAACATCATAATTTTCATGACAACAAATATGTATTTTGTTATGTTAATTTCCGTTAGGTTGATGCTTCTGTTGTTGGATGGGGGTAAAAACAAAGTTACCGAACAGAGTTGTCAAGAGCCGAAGTCCACGAGACAAAAAGACAAATCAGGTTGAAACCACCAGAAAAATTGTCGACCATAATGGTCCTTACTTTTTACAGGCTTTTAAAAAAAATGGTGTGTTAAACTGGTTTATGACGCGCCAAACACTATTTGACATCAAGGATTTGTACAAATCCTTCTTGACAGCTATTCATCAAGAGTACTGTTCTACAGTCCAGTCGTCCTTTACCATCTTTACATGCTTAAAAACGACAGCTCTGAAAGGAAACAATAAATGCGATAACACTAAGCAGCATCTCCCTCGTGCAAAGTGTTGTCCATCGTTGCTTTCGTCGTTTCCTTAAGGCTCTTTATGTTATGTGTTCTTCCTACATTAAAACATATGGTCTTCCAAATTATTGATTTCAAAGCTCTGTCCATAGCTGATATTGGCTTGACATTTAGATCATATTGGTTATTCGTTCTTTTAAACATTTTTTTTTTTGAAATTATGGATTTCCTTTGTTTAGGTTCTAGTACTGCTGATGAGGAATTAATTTCCGAAATGGCCATACGGCTCATTAAAATTATTGCAGTTGGAGTTAACATATGTGTTATGGTGTCATGTTCATTTACTCTATATTCTTTCATAAAATATTTATCAGTTTTTAAACATATTTGAGTTGATGGTCTTCCAAGTGTATAGAATTTATATGCACTGACGCATATGCAGAAACTAAATTCACGATAACTTCGGTATTAAGTTATTTGTTACCTCTGGGTCGATGCCTCTGCTGGCGACTGTTAGTCCCCGAGGGTATGCAACAGCCCAGTAGTCAGTACTTCGGTGCTGACTCGAAAGCCGATTTTATGTGGAACCTTGCAATATCTATTTTTTTGTAAATTTTGTTTAAAACTAATGAGTATCTCCCTCATGCAAAGGCAAAGCTCTGTCCATAGCTGGAATTGGCTTTTCATTTATTTCATATTGGTTATTCGTTTTCTACCAGGTTTTAAACATATTTGCGTTGATGGTCTTCCAAACATTTAGATTCTATCTGCACTGAAGAGACATAATTTGTCGAAATGCGCATATGCAGAAACTAACTTCACAGTTACTTCGGTATTTAGTAATTCATCTGCACTGAATTGACATAAGTTGTAGAATCGGTCATCTGCAGAACTATTAACTGAAATTTAGGTATTTTGTCATTTTACACGACTTGTTGGACATATTACGGTATTTAATGTCTTTTAACACGGTTACAAATAGTATTATACCTTAAACAGCGTTTTTCGATCATGAGTTGAATATTTTCGATTATCAGAATCTAGGATTAGATATTGTTTTTATTATATAGATCTTCTTCTCTTAAATTTAGTGGTTTATTTTTAGATTCATTGCATGAACTACGTTTTCGATGTTAATCCACTGAGACGTTTTCTTTAACAACAACGTTGACAACGTCTATTGTGACGTCACTTCCTAGTGTGAAATACACTAAATACCGAAGTATTTGTTACCTCAGTGAAATTATGGAAAATAATTTCACAGTTAATTATCACTTTTAATTCACTGAGAAATTTCAATCTTTCACCGCAACCTATATTATATAATAATGCAATTTTGTACATTCTAACAATGCTAAAGTGCAAATGTTTTATTATACATTGGTAAATGAAATAAGTGGTTGAAGTGTTGATTTGAATATCTGAATGTCCACATGAAGCATCGTTCTTGCATTCAAATTAGTTCATGAATCCGTCCTCGTCCGTTGTTCTCGTCACTTGAAATCCAATCAAAAGTATATGACTATACCTTTTGGTAATATTTTCATGATTGTTTGGCCAGATCTTTCGGTGAATACAAAATGCTTGCATGAATGAGATAATCAGTAAACGGAAGTTTTGACATCTCAAGGGCCCTGCCATTCAATCCTCAGGAGGGATCATGTTGCTGTTCGTGCTAGTTTCAACCGAATATCATTTCAAATCATGTTTATCACAACATCTATAAGCTAAAAGAATTCTGTTAAAAATCCTAACAGACAACATTAAACCATGAGAATCAGACGGAAATGCAGAATGAACAAAAGCATCGACACCGTTCTCATCGATTTAGTTCTTACTAAGAAATGATGACTCTGTTAACAAGGGACTAAATTTCGAAAATTGAAGACAAGATATTGCTCAATCACTGTGTTATGCAAGAACTAATAAGACAGGACTTAAAAAACACCACGAACAACATTTTCCATAATTGTTCCAAAATGTAAAAATTCTCGGTCATAAAATGTCCACAAAAATGTCAAAATTCTTAACCTTTAAATATCTTAAAGGATCTAAATCTTTCATAAGTTGTCGATTTATATTCATCGAGTAGAAGGGAATTCATTTATTTAAAACGATAGAAAAGAAAGTCGGCTAGCTGCCGAACAGAGATATTGACTTGATAAGTATCCCCTTTTCAGCACTCAAGTTACAGTAGCTTCCCTTTTTGTACCACAAACCTTTCAGCAGGAAGCCTAAATAGAAAAACCCTTTCTGTCTAGAACTGAGGCCTTAATTGACGTAGCCATGTGTGCAGATGAAGATTTCTCCGATCAAGGATGCCAGATTTCTTTTTAACTATGAAAGAAGTTAAGTTTTAGGAGACTTAGAAAAGAGACAGTGGAAAATCGAGGAAAAAGGGTTTTGCAGGCCGACAAGAATAAGTAGAAGGTTATTAAGAGGACATTGAACACAAAAGAACTACATCTGCCAGTGAGATCAGAAAACCCGCAAGTTCTTACGATGGTTTGGTCAAATCTGCCAGTAAGATCAGAAAACCCGCAAGTTCTTATGATGGTTTGGTCAAATCTGCCAGTGAAATCAGAAAACCCTCAAGTTCTTACGATGGTTTGGTCAAATCTGCCAATGAGATCAGAAAACCCGCAAGTTCTCACGATGGTTTGGTCAAATCTGCCATTGAGATCAGAAAACCCGCAAGTTCTTACGATGGTTTGGTCAAATCTGCCAGTGAGATCAGAAAACCCGCAAGTTCTTACGATGGTTTGGTTAAAACAAAGTGGAACCCATTGCTGTGAGATGATCATTTTGATGGAAGGCAGAAATTTTTTTTTCTGGGTGAAAGTAAACCGATATTTTGTTCTATAATGTTCTATTTGTAAGAAAAAAAACTGAGATGGATAAAATCCTCACTTCTTAAGTGAAAAAAAAACTTCCTACTGTAAACGAGGTGTAATTTTGGCTGGAGATACAATAGTACATAGGTGATAAAATCCAAACAAGAAATCGTCAATGTATCACCGGACACTTGGGAGCTTTTATTTTGGAAAGTATAAATAAATGGAATTCGTTATCAACACATATTTTGGACATATTTTATTTTCATTATTTCTATAAAAGCTAAATTGTTTCAATCAAGTTTCAATATCTTTGTTAATTGTCTTTCAACAAATTCTTATCTCGGATTTAAGTAATCTTTAATCCTTAAATGGACTCCAATTAGACAGTGTATGTTTTGGACATAAGTGACAAAAGTTTAATCCGCAGTTTGCGTTTATGTAGTTTTCTATAGTGACATTTCTATGGACAACGCTAGTCTCTGTTTTTTCTTATATATTGTTGTTATCTTATTTGTTATATCAGTTTAGGTTTATAGTTCGGTTACGCCGGACTGCAAAATAAAAGTATATAGAACGGAAATATTTTCCTTCTTGATTTTATAACCGGAACGCCTACATTCCCCCGGTTATAAAAGTAAGAATAGATCTGAATCTCGAGACATAGTGGATATGCGATATAGCTGTATGGTAAACTACTGTATGGACCAGGGGAACTGCTGAGGGTCCAAGTAATATTAATGCCTGGAACTGAAACCCTCTCCGTTTCAAAATGAAGGGAATTTGCTGAACTAAGAGGCGATATGAAGATGGAAAAAAATTGATGCACTTAGTATCAGACCAAAACCATTGATGAAAGGTTGGGTGAAATAACTTGCTGCTCTTAGTTTCAGACCAAAACCATTGATGGAAGGTTTGGTCTTCATCTTGAAATAAGTGATTACACGTAATTTTGGAAATAAAGGTCTATGACACAACGCATTCTTTCAGTGTTCTACGATACTGGCTAGTGAGTATATCAACAATTATTAGTGATTCCTTCGTCAGCATAGTATTAACTTCAACAATTGCGAAAACCTTTCTAGGTTTGCAATCACCAATAAAGACACTGATTCTGCAAGACAACGGAGGACAACTATGTAGAAACTACAGATTTAAGACCAATGAACTAATGACAAAATCCAATAGTTTTTTGTTCAAATGATTTAAAAAGTAAAACGTCATCTTTGTTGGATTCTGTGGATGTGAGACAGTGACTGTTCCTCTTCGACTCTTCGGAGGAAATTGTAAGTACCTAACGAAGGAAAATTTTTCTAGCCCATTTCCAAAGTTTCTGAACTATTTTTAATGAAAAAGCTAGCATTCTTAGAGACAGTGGGTCCGCTAAGGCGTCAACTTTCATCTTGAAGTGTACAATGTAAATGTTCATGTGATGAACCATAATAGAACATCCGGGTACATTTCTTGAGACCTTGACCTGTAAGGAGCGTTTCTGATTATATTCCTATACTTAATGTAAAGAAATTAGAACAATATTTTCTAAAACTTCACCGCTTACAGAAAGAGTTTGATTACACAACAGATCAATCAAAAGACATGTTTTAGCACTCTAATTTCTTTGTTCGAGATTTGCAGAGGGAGAGTTGATGCGAAAGGTACGGGCCTGTCAAACTAAAAGCAGTCGAAATAGGGTATAATGTTACAACAGGGTTGTTATTTTCAATGATGTTTGATGCGGGACCTAAAGAAAAAATGCACATGAAAATGGTTTATCGTTTGCTAACTTAATATGTGAACCAGGGAAAGTAGCCTTGTAAATCTATACCTAGAGCTTAAACATAAGGATGATTTTAGAAAAAGAATCCCCATTTAGAACCAATGAAATAAATACTGACCTGAACCATGTCGCTTCTTGATTTTCCACTCCGCTTATGATCTCCTTCAGCTGACTTTGCTATTAATTCACCGGAAGACGTTTTCAACAACTGCGCTATCATTTGAGCGTTTTCATGAAACATTGATAAAGCTTCGTGAATATTTGTTGGCACATAGATCGATCCAGGTGATGTAGATGTTTCTTGGTCTTTGTACCTTTTTGTTCTAAATCTTGTTTGACTCCTCATCTTATACTGCGCTTCTCTATATCGGTATTGCGTATTTCCGGTTAAAGTTGTAGACGATCCATCTTCTCGACTTCGAAGTACTTTTGTTTCGTCCAGAATGTCGTCCGTGAAGTCATAATCATCAGGAGCAATATCAAATTCACTGACAACAACCATTGCATTGTCCGTTTGAGATGTTCTCTGTGCCCATGGTATAAGAAACAGAACTAAAGCACCGGCTATAATGGGTAGCCCTGCCAGATGGAATGCTAAATCATATGATCCCATCATATCATATATGGCTCCTGTTCAAAATACAAAAGAAACATTAAGTGCTGTTCAAAATTTTCAATTGTCATAAATTTATGAGACCTCAAATTTCATGGCCAGCGTCATGTAAAAATTGATTTACTCCCATGGAAGTAATATTAATCCGCTTTCGAAAATGCTCTACGGTATATGTTGATGTCAGAAACATCTTGTATTTTGTAATTTTCACAAAAACGGTGGATATAAGGAAAGACGCAAATTATAAATAAACATTGATCGTTTGGACGTTATATTGAATTGGTTCGCATAAATTTGAGTAAAGTTGTAAAATACATTTCGAATAAATTCGAATGTGGCGGCATAATGAAAATGAATGGAGCATCAAAAACACGCCCCTTTTCTTCCAAATTTAAAAGAATTGGAAAAAATATTATCTCTCTATGCATCATCAGGATAGGCAACAACTTCCTATATATACGTACTTGAAGAAAATTCAAAAGCAAACATCATCAAGATGAAAATGATTTTTTTCAATATTCTTGGTATATTTATCGATACATGCCTTTGTGAAAAGAATTATTTATGTTTACATTAATAATATTTGGATAACAAAGAGTATAGTACCTTCAGAGACACTGTTGGTTTTAAAATGGTCTTTTCAAAGCAACCTGCCTCATTCATCCGATCCGAAGCTGAAATATGCATGTTTCAAATTCCCGCCGTGATGTCGTATCGAGGTTGTTTGCCAAAACATGTGATTTAATTTTAAGTCACGTGATTGCTTTCATCCAATCAAATTACTGCTGAATTTATTCCGAACACTGCCGCAATGGGAGGGGAGGTTTGGCATGCCATAAAACTGGTTTAAACCACAATTTCTTTTGAAGCCTATACCGAGTCAGGAGCATTGCGGTCGACAATTTTTTTTTGCGTGAAAATTGCCAGATAGTATCATATCTTTTTAAGAAAATTTGATTTTAGATGTTTTCTGTAATACGAATCATTATATATAGGTCAGTATGGCATATGAAATTAGAAAAACAGGTTTTTGATGCTTACGTCAAATTAATTAAACACAATACGCACCTGCAATAGGGGGTCCTGCTGTAAAAGTTATTGAACTTGTTCCAGCTAAGAATCCCCACGCTAGAACAGCGTTTTCCAAGCCAACCAACGTCGCCGTCAGAACTGGTAAAAGAACAACGTAACAACCGTCCACAAGTCCTACGCAGATGACGTAAGCAGATATCCCGCCAAACGATTTCAACAAGGGTAGCAGCATAACGCCTATACCAGTTATAATCATCGAAAACTGATGCATATGCAAACGATTTAGGTAACCATATTGTATTATTTTACCAAATACAATACGACCAAATGCAGTACATGCCCCTAGCATCATGACGAATATTGATCCCTTTTCCGGTGAAATGCCACAGTCTTCTGCATAAGCAACCTTCAAAAATAAATAAAGCTTTCGTAATTTTGTTATTAATAACAAAAGTACCTAAGTTGCTTTTAATCTAGTAGATAAATAAATAATTCCATTTCTTATTGTCAAGTCTAATTTCATTGGTTAACGTCCTAAAACAAAGAAGTTAGTTTTCGATAAACTCTTTTTGTCGATTTATATGCTCCACAGTAAATTAGTGCAGTAGATTAGGACGTCCAATTCAGTCACAACGTTGTTAAATTATAAAAGTGTAAGTAATTGGAATTATAAGAAAAAAATTATT
>MJUU01049679.1:31715-47142 GCA_002080025.1 Modiolus philippinarum
CGTCTTGAACTTGCTATGAGGTATGAGTAATACTCATTGTTGAAGGCCTCATGGTGACTTCAAGATGAAGAACAACAATAAAAGCGTTGTTCCATTGCTTGGTTTTACCATGTGTTTGTAGAGATTTTGTCTCATTTGCATTTACTCCATATCCCTTCATTGTTAATCATATTTCATAATTGTGAGGTAATATCTCAGAATTACGAGATCTTTTTCTTCCTCATGTTACACAGAAATACGCCTCAATAGCATTTAAATTTCTAAGTTATTCAATTTTTATATTGATTGATTGATTAGTTAGAGTTTAACGTCCAATGAGCAATATTTCAGCTATATCAGGACGAGAACAAGTTAATCAATTCAAAACAAATTGTAAGTAAAAGAAGAAAGAAATAAAGGTGGATGCCACTGGAAAAGGGGAGAAATGGGTAGGGGCAGGAAATTTAGCCTTCTATACGACACCCAGTGCGTCTGCTCTCTTTAGAGAAATATAGAAGGGGTCTTTATACTGCATGGAGCGTGGCGTTTCTCCACACAGTTTGGCTACAATGGTTCGCGGTCAGGCTTTCCGTATTATGACCTGACTACCCCGCAAAGACAGGGCATTCCCCTATCCACCACCTGGGGACGCGCCCGGCAGCTCTGTAGCCAAAGCCCCTGAAAACCTATTCAGGTGCCGGGACAATTTTTATATAATAGTTAATGAAAAAGTGGTCATTATCATGAAATAAAGACTGTCCACGGGAGAGTGGTATTGACTGAGATGTTGATAATTGCCGAACCGAAGGCGAGATCATTATCTACATGGCAGTCAATACCACTGCCAAAAGGGCAGTTTTTATTTCACGATAATAAACACTTTTTTTTTTTTATTAATTATTAGTTTTATTTCATTGAGGAAATCGTAGTATTTTTTCCACATTCTGCAATCTAGTTATAAACATAAAGAAAGGTGTTAATTTTCATTTGGTTTTGTTGTCTGATGAATGTTATACCTACATTGTATTTCAACATTCATTGCTTAAACTCGAGAGACAATTACGCTTTAATCGTTTAAGATGCACAGGCCATCGACACAATATTTATCGTGCACCACAATCGTTTTTTAAACCTAAGATATGTAATTTTAAAATCATAATCAGGCAATACCCGCTAAATATTTTAATAACGTACATTTCCTTTAATCCAAACCTTTTTCTCGCCTTCCAAATTGTCAGGCCTCAATCCCACATGCGCCCCGTGTCTACCTCTCTCCATCTCAAGACTCTCCCTTCCCTACATTCGAAACCACAATCCCCAACTCACGGGACCCTGAACCTATTTTCCGTTCTTTGGGACTCATTTTCTACTCCATGGGCTCCCTTTATAGCCTTAATTTCCTCGCACCGGGAAACAAGCTTTCCCCACCCTATAGCCATCGAGACCCTTCCCGTTCTACGCGACCACCATTCAAACCTAGCAGGACATGCTTTCCCAACCCGGGGACTCCCCTCCTACCCGATTGGCTCCTGGCCTTTCCCAACCACCGCCTACCTTTCGCCGACTCAAATTCCTCCTCTTTCAACTACTGCGAATAGTAGCGGATTCAGACTTTCTGCTAAGGGGACCCGAACCATATTTTTTTCCTGAAAGGGAGCGAAACCCAATTTTCAGAAAAAAAAAACCTAGGAAATTTATTCAAATTCAAATTCAAATATTTATTGGAAAGAGCACATAAGAGGCGTGATCTAAACATAAATATAACATAGACATTACATGAACATGACATAGTTGCAGTGAACATTACATAAACATGACAAAGTTACAGTGAAGATTAAATTAACTGTATTATGAAATAATTGATATTACACATATATTGATATTCTTTAAATGTGTACATAATCAGTGAACAGTGGGGTGTTCCCGTTCTGCAAAATCTGCCTTCAAAAAGTTACAAATATTTTTATGGAAGTTGTTGGGTTTAACAAATCTTTTAAGCATAATAGAGATTCTTCACTTTTATCATTACATATACCATGCTTTATTCTCAACGTTTTATATTGTGGACATTGCAATAAAAAGTGAAATTCATAAATATTTTCAACCTAAGGGGGTCCTCTCTTCGCCCTACGCATCCAATTGGACTTCCTTCACAACCCCTTGGTCTCCTCGAGGGTAGGGAAAACAAAGGATGTGGAATTTTTTTTCATGGTTGTTAGTTTAATGTCATTATTTTGACATTTGTAACGAATTTATTTAGGTAGGTAGCCGTTGAAATAAAATAGAAAAAATTGAAAATAATAAAACAACTGTAGCCGGTTGAATTTGGCCAATGAGGAAATATATGGACATGACAAAAAGTATATTGCTGCAGGTCTGATTCCGTCCTCGATCAATATCAATTTCTAATGTCAATATTCAGCCTTCATTTACTATTGGGCACCAACTACTTTGGCCGTAGTGACTATTATTTACTTTAGGGCTCCCACTACTTTAGGGTGGAGAATTTTTCGTATTTGCATCCTTTACTTTAGGTTAGGGTTATGGTTAAGGTTTTTGGGTAGGGTTATGGTTGGAGATAGGCTAAGGGTTAGTGTTCTAGGGTAAGATTTGGTATAGTCATGAGAGTAGCCAAATATGATAGGGACCCCTAAGGTAAAATATACTTTAGGATGGTGATTTTTTGCATTTAGATTTTTACAGTAAGCTTTGTTTAAGGTTGAGAAGGTTATGGGTTAGGGTTAAAGTTAGGAATATGGCCAGAGTTAGTGTCCTGTGGTTACGGTTTGGGTCAGGGATATGGTTAGCCTATCTAGGACAGGGTCCCTAAATTAACTTACATCGACCCCATCAATAGGCTACAATTGTATACTATATTCTGGTAAATACCGCCCAGGATTAACAATGAATTTTCGAATAGCTAACAATTTCCAAATTTTGGTGTTTGATATTTAAAGATTTTCAGCACTCCAACAAAAATTCCGTTTGGCACCCTTACATGTATGTCTATGCTTATTCAATCAACCAAAGCCAAAGGGGTGCCAAAAGGGACTCTTTCTCCCAAAACACCTACATTATTTATATGATATCCCCGCTAAACACATGTGTTTTCATTCGTACGAACGGACGAAAGGATGGACGGACAGCCAAGGAAAAAAAATTCCCTTGTTCAAATCTAAGCTCAAGAAGGGTTTGGCAAATCAGTTCCGAATCTTTGAAAATAATAAATTCGTATATACCTGATTGTTCTTTACTTATCTGGAATTCTTTTATGAATGCGAGGAAAAATGGTCCAAATCCATGTAATACGCCGACCATAAGGACTCTTGAAAGAAAACCACACCCACAAACAAACCAGGACATGGGTTTGTCTTTTTTATCTTTTCCATCACTTTCCGATGAAATGGTGTCCGATACACTTTCTCCTGACAATTTTAAGTACTTTTCTGCTTCGGTCATGACAACTTGCAAGCCCAACACCCCGAGCGTTGTTATTCCCTCATTCTTACTGATATTCCTATGGGAACATTGCAAATGTTTTATGACGTCACTACTTTTGTGTTCCTTTATGCACATTTTTTCCTTTTACAACGGTGATGAAATAACTAACGTGGCAGTTAAAATTAAATTTGAAAACTTACCTGCATTAGATTTTGAAGATTTAAAATCATCCACAAATTCCACAAAGAATACACCGAACCCATGCAATACACCAAGGATCAGGACTTGAGTCAACCAGCCATTGAAGCAAATGAACCAAGAGTATGGAGAATCTCTTTTTCTGGTAGTGGGATCTTCGTTTGCTGGCTCAGTTTCAATAAGAGATTTTTCTACCGAAGACATTTCTATAAATCATTAAAGTAACAAAGATTCCGCTGTCATCCCTGTTTCCTAGAAAATGAACTAAATTTCGGCATAGACGGCCAAGACGTCACAAATGTGTGACGTTTCGACTAAGGGCGATTCCCTGAAAAGAAACTCTCGCCGGTCGTAGATTTTTACTGAACGCCTTTTTGTGGTTAAGTTGTTTGTAGATGTGTTACATTTAATATGACCATGGGGCTTGCTTGGGAGCCACAGTTGATCCCGACGTGCAAATATATTTAATTATCGGTTATTACTTAGTGCGCCTTCTCTAAGCCAGGAAAAAAACTGGATATACTCTGCAAGAGAATTTTACGGTTATAAGGAACTATAATGACTGATCATTAAATGGGGTCAAAGTGGGTGTTGGTACCTTTCTGGAAACCCGATAGTTTCACTTGCTGGATATATTTTATTTAATTTACATATACTCTTAAACCGACTGCTAAATATCCCTTCTTATGGGGAAACTTTCCAGCGTTAACCGCGTCACACTGCACATTCGGCTTTTTTCACATGCAATCTATTTAAAAGATATCCCGAATCACGGGGCGGTATTCTGTACTGTATTTTGAATGACTTCTTAAACACAAATGACCATTCATATGCAAATTCCACATTATGTAGGAAATGATATATATTCCCCATTAAATTATTTCACCATGATCTCCTTGTTGGTCCTTTTTATTCTTTTCACAAGGCTTTACATCCTTCCTCTTGCATCTCTCTCTCTATCTCTCTCTTTCCTTTTCTCATCCGTGTCGTTCGTTATCTTGCGGTTATAATTTTAGAAATTACTATTTAGGAAAAGGAATGACAATGAAAACAACTTTCATCCGCCTTTTCAACATCATTGAACAGAAATGAGGGGAAAAAAGACAGCAACAATGCAAAAGCCCCCCTTTTCCCTACCAAATAGACAAACTTCCATACAAATAGCTCCCGGTACCTGAATCGGTTTTCAGGGCTCTGACTATAGCTTCCGTTCGCGTCCCCTTGCAGTTTGTGGATAGGGGAATGCCCTGTCAATGGGGGTAGTCCGGTCATAATACGGATTTACTGACTGCGAACCGTTGTAGCAAAACTGTGTGGGGAAATGCCACGCTCCATGCAGTTTAAAGACTTCTTTTATATTTCTCTAAGGAGAGCAGACGCACTGGGTGTCGTATAGAAGGCTAAATTTCCTGCCCCTACCCATTTCTACCCTTTTCCAGTGGCAATCAAAACTCGTTGCCACGGTTACAAGTCCCTTTCATCTTTATTTCTTTCTTCGTTTACGTACATTTTGTTTAATTGATTACCTTGTTCTCGTCCTGATATGGCTGAAATATTGCTCACTGGACAAAAACACTAACTAATCAATCAATCAATCAATTATAACACAGCTACAATTTGAATAAATTTCTTAATACTTAGGTCAAAAATATGAATATTGTCCGATGCAGCAGAAGAGAAGCCGACTACTGTCTGTTGTGAACAAAAACATAAGGTTTGAATTATCAGAAAATGATTTTAATATATGATTAAATTTCTATTAAGTCTTCTTCGAATGAAGAATTGTTTTCTGATAGAAAATTGTATTATTTATATACATAATCAAGACGTAATCGAACTATATTCTCCTAATGACTAGTGTTTTGCGTGATAGTTCAGTGCAACTTAACTTCGGCCGACATATACAGGGGCGGATTTAGGGGGAGGGTGTACGGTCTCTTCACAGACATACCGGGAAAAAAATGTGAGAATTCTGTATTTAAGTTCCCAATGCATATACCTATAATTGTAACGCATCTTTTACGAATTGTACCTGAAATGAAATATCTATTAGCCTTTTAATGAAAATAATGGTCAATATTTTTTCGTCTCGCTCCCGATGATTCGGCAGTTTCCAGGATTTACCCCTCCCCTTTTCTAAAAACCTGGATATGAACGGACGGAGAGACAAAAGTTCTTAAGTCTTCGCCGCAGGTTACAAACGGTTATAAATGATATTTTTGTAATTACATTGACATCATAGAGTATATTGAATTATATATAAATGGAAATCGATCTTGGTATCGGTTTTAGCCAATGAGTGATGACACAATCTTCTGAATGAAAGCAGATCGATTCCATGGATTCTGTGGAGATTTCACACTTCCGCTCCATGATATCGATTTTCGTTCTGTCCTATGTCGTTTTCATTTGTTCTTTATGTAATGGACTTGCTATAAACAATTTGGATATGGCATCGTCTTTAGGTGTTATTTCACAATTACTAGTATGATGTCTGACAGGGTTCATTAAATTTGGTGACAATTCTGTGAAGGATATGTAATTAGACTCAAAATGGATTCATATACATATTCCTTTGCAACACCATCTTGGACTAACGATGCACGTGCCTTTTTGTCACAGTTTTCTGATATGTTCAGTGCATTCACAAAATATATTGCACCGACCTACCATCATGACCGGTGTGAACGGTGAGTAATTTGATTTCGTGTCTAGAGAGACAGGAACCTCGAAAGGCTTCAACAGCAAATTTAAGTATTTTGTGTATTTTTTGCGTTTGAGGCACAAAGTTAATCCATATACCGGGAAAACGTCTAATTATCACAACGAAGTGACTATGATTGAATCAGAGTTATAAATATTCTAGTTGAATAAAATGGCCTGTGTCTTTGGTATAAACAGAGACATAGGGATATCTATGTCTCTGGTATAAGATATGATACATTGGTGTATGCAGATGGGATATTAATCTATTCTGGTTGGTGGAACTCTCTTTTTTTTTCTAAAATATTTTGAAATTTTCTGAGAATTTTCTGGCAAAAAGTGGCCTGGAATCTCATAGTTACTCCCCTTTTTCATAGGCTGGACATGCCGGTGTAGTTCATCATTCAGTTTTATATACATATG
Organism: Modiolus philippinarum; assembly: GCA_002080025.1. NCBI lineage: Eukaryota > Metazoa > Mollusca > Bivalvia > Mytilida > Modiolidae > Modiolus > Modiolus philippinarum. Next base: position 38,460 of record MJUU01049679.1, read on the forward strand.
AGAAAATGCACCGTAAACGAGAAAATGTTTAGTTTTAATATCGGCATGGAAAATTATTTTACTTTCTACACACATGTTAAAGACAATCATATGTAATAAGAGGGTGGTAAAGGGTTATTTTCGTGCAACGTTTGGGGCGTTTTATAAATTCGTGTTTTCGTGTTTTGTTTTTATTCCACGTGTTTTCGTGTTGGCATTATTTCACGTGCGTCGTTTTTGTTCATTTTCCTGTAAAAAATCGGGACTTGTTACAATTAGAATTGTACGTGACGGTACTGGAAAGTATCACAGAGCAAAATTTCACAGATTTTCATTGATTTTAAGACCTTTCAGGTAAAAAAAAACTTTAGAAAAGATGCATGTATGAGAAAATGCACCGTAAACGAGAAAATGTTTAGTTTTAGTATCGGCATCGAAAATTATTTTACTTTCTACACACATATTAAAGACAATCATATGTAATAAGAGGGTGGTAAAGGGTTATTTTCGTGCAACGTTTGGGGCGTTTTATAAATTCGTGTTTTCGTGTTTTGTTTTTATTCCACGTGTTTTCGTGTTGGCATTATTTCACGTGCGTCGTTTTTGTTCATTTTCCTGTAAAAAATCGGGACTTGTTACAATTAGAATTGTACGTGACGGTACTGGAAAGTATCACAGAGCAAAATTTCACAGATTTTCATTGATTTTAAGACGTTTCAGGTAAAAAAAAACTTTAGAAAAGATGCATGAATTACATAAAATGATAATGGCTTCTCAAGTTTTCGACGAACTATAAGCAGTTTTCCGTGTTTCGTGATTGGCCATTTTTATCACTCGTGTTTCGTTTTCGGCAATTTTTAAGCACGTTCTTTCGTGTTGGGGACCCCCCCCCCCCCTTTACCACCCCTTATAACTTTGCAATTAAGTTGTATTGACTAGGAAGATGTATTTGTACACGAATTTGTGAAAAAAAATAGAAAAAAATTATATATCTTAGGTTCAAGGTCCCTAGATACGCCAACGTAACTCTTAGTCCACTTCGTTCTCGTGGGGCTCACGGGAACCAGAGACATATAATTAACATATAAGTATATGTCTCTGCGGGAACGAAGTTGACTGAGGGTTACGTTATCTATCTACTGTGGCAGTAGGGTGAACTCGACATATCGCGAAATCATTTGTAATTATCAATATTTAACATATAAGTATATGTCTCTGCGGGAACGAAGTTGACTGAGGGTTACGTTATCTATCTACTGTGGCAGTAGGGTGAACTCGACATATCGCGAAATCATTTGTAATTATCAATATTATTTGTTCCAGATGGTATACCGGGCGACATACATGAATTCACACTCGGTATTTTGTCTCCGCATGACCCCACACTTGTCTCCGAATAACCTTTTGACGTCACGGAACAATCAAGATTTGATGACGTTACATTTTTCTTCTGTGATGAACTGAAAATTGCGTGAACCTGTTAGAAATAAAAAGCAATGGCGGACCAAGTGTAAATACCTCTGTTTTACGATGGACATATGTTCTCCCCTTTCAATTAACACTCTAAGACTATTTTTTCTTTAATCTTATTTGAACGGAAATAAAATGGCGAATAGGCCATTTCTTTTCGGAAAATTTTTGCAGTTGGTCCGCATCCGATTTGACTTTGGATCGGAATCTTGTAAATGTTTGCAAAAAAAGTTTTCAGAGCAGAAAAACAATATTGACATTTGCCAACATGGCAAGAGAAATAGAATCGTAAGATCTACTATATATGGTGCTAAATCTAAATATCCTACGAAATTTCTTAAAGGCATGATTGGAAGCCATTGCAGATAATGAAAAACAATAGAGGGCCGGCGTTTTGACAACCTTCCACATGTCCAAATATTTTCAGGGGCATCTTAATAAACATGATGATCATGTTAAAAGAAATTAAAACAGTCTAAAATAGCGTTGCATATTTCTATCTAGTAGTAGATTTCCATGAACAAAAACAATTAATAGCAGAAAACAATAGACATGTGCCAGAGAACATCAGACATTTGTCACCTATCAAATTCATATTTCATATAGTGTTTTGCAGAAATTGCAAAAGAAGTTACAATAAGACTAGATTCTTCAGTACTCAGCAAGGTTGTGGTCACTTCCTATATAGATGTATATACAGACGTGCTGTTGGAATGGGTCTATTTTTTATGCCCCCGCCGCTAGGCGGTCGGGGGCATTAAGGTTTACCCTGATCTGTATGTCCATCTTTTTGGTTTCCGGATGATAACTTGAGTATCCTGCATCGGATCAAAACCAAACTTGGTCACATGCTTACTTACTGCAAAGGTCAACCAAGTGGCAAAACTTTCACTGAACCGAAGTCAAGATTTACAACCCACGCCTACAATTTATCACCTTAAACAGACTACACAGTGTATACATATCAAACAGAAAAGGTTACAGTTGTATACAATGTGTCTTTTTATCGACTGTTGATCCGTTTTTGAATGTAAGCTTGGGGTGTAATCTTTAAATTCTGTTCAGTTAAACTTTTGCCACTTGGTTGACCGTAGCAATATCACCCAAGACAGAACCCTATCGATTTCCAGGTCGGTACCCCCAAGGTCAAGGTCACAGTTGCTAAAAATAGATAAGTATTACATAAGACTGTTTCTCAGATTATTTGTTGGAACTACACATTATATCAAAACCAAACCAGTTCCAGTGCCTATTTATCACAGGAGAAAGATCCTTTTTTATAACATTTGATATACTGTGGAAGTACTTTTATTCGTGGACATCAATTTTCGTGGTTTTCATAAATATCACTATTTCGAGGGAACTTAAATTCGTTGTTTCTAATTCTCTGCATTAAATCTCTAGGAAAAAAATGCATTTCCTTGGGAACTTAATTTCGTGGTTGAAGCAAACCACGAAATCCACAAAAATTGGAACCCCACGAACAATAGTACTTTCACAGTATATATATATTGTACATAGTTATACCTTTATATTTAAGGGTTTCGATTACAAGGAGGCGGGGGCATCCGTGTCCCATGGGCATATTCTTCCATTTTTTGCAGTTGCTATAGGAAGGTTCGCGAACCTCATTTAAGTAATGTCACAAAATCAAATTTACATGTATACTGGTAGCTCATATCTTCATGGTACGTAGTAACGGTGACGTCACAGTTAAAAATTTGGTTGAAATGAACGTAAATACCACGAATAAGTGGAACCCACGTAGAAGTGAGAAGGGGGTTTACATATACAAAGTCATAGTTTACCTTATAAATACAACAAACTTGATATATTCTACAGTTCATTTGTTTAATAGACCAATTTCATTTTATGAATGAATTACCCCGTTTGACCTGGGGTCAATCGGAGTAAATTGCATCATGTAACATTGTGACGTCCAAAAAAATATATTGTGACATCAAAATTTTCCGGGAAAATTCACCAATTGGAAACTCGTCTATTGTAACAAAGTAATTCCTTTTTTTAAACGAAATGAAATTGTTGGTTAGACCAATACAGAATACAGAATTTTATTTGCAAATTAATGCGCCCTTTTGAGCTGAACAATCACCAACGATTAGAATATACATTTCATTACAGTAATTTAAAAATGATTTATATCATGCAAGACAAGGTATAAGTAGCCCAATATTTAATAATGTAAAAGAATTTTGTAATTTTTTTTTATAACCATCCGATTTTGGATCTGTAAAAAATTAATAATCTTCAAGATTTTCATATTTTTTCTGCCGAATTACTTTTTTTTAAATTTCTTGCAGAAAATTTTTTGTGTGGTTTAAAAAAATGTTAAAATTGCTGAAAATAGTGGTACATTTTGTATGTTCTTTGTGGCGACACAGAGACTATACATTACAGCAATACAGGAATAAGTCACTCTGATAAAAACCAAATAAATTTGGACTTCCGTATAGAGCTAGTACTAAATTAAAAGTTGCGTAGTTTGGTATTTTAATAAGTTCGGAGATAAATGCAGGGTGTTTTGTTAGTCTCATCAGCTTTCATTTTATTTTTTTTTATTTGCCTGGCACCTGAATAGGTTTTCAGGGGCTTTGGCTACAGAGCTGCCGGGCACGTCCCCAGGTGGTGGATAGGGGAATGCCCTGTCTTTGCGGGGTAGTCACGTCATAATATGGAAAGCCTGACCGCGAACCATTGTAGCCAAACTGTATGGAGAAACGCCACGCTCCATGCAGTATTAAAACCCCTTCTATATTTCTCTAAAGAGAGCAGACGCACTGGGTGTCGTATAGAAGGCTAAATTTCCTGCCCCTACCCATTTCTCCCCTTTTCCAGTGGCAATCAAAAGTCGTTGCCCCGGTTGTCCCTTCCACCTTTATTTCTTTCTTCTTTTACTTACAATTTGTTTTGAATTGATTAACTTGTTCTCGTCCTGATATAGCTGAAATATTGCTCATTGGACGTTAAACTCTAACTAATCAATCAATCAATCAATCATTTTATTTGTTACTTTCAGCTTTAAATATGGGTAAAGATTTCATTTGATATTCAACTAATTTATTTATAAGATATAAAGGTTTTTATATGATTACATTGCTTTCTTGACTGCTAATTAATATCACTTTGATTAGGTTGTACAATTATTTGGATTGCTACATAATTAAGTCAATAAAAACCAAAAGCATGATTAAATGTTTTACATTTTCTTAAGTCATTATTCAAAATTTAAGAAATGGAGAAGAAATGAAAACCCGAAAATATTATATTAAAACACAAGCCATTTTTGTCTTTTAAAATTTCCATAAAAAGCTTCAACAAATGGCCATCATCAGTGAAAATATTGAAGAAAGATTTGAAAAAATGCCTAAAAAATAACAAATCTTACTAAAAAGCAATAGGTATTCAGAAAGGACATTAGATTTAACAAAACTGTTAAATGGATGCTATAGCACGACCAAAAAATGAGTAATGCAAGGTACGTGTAATGCGTGTGGCATGAATGTTGGTCAAAACATACTGGAAATAAACATTTACTTCACCCTAAAAAATGCCTGAAAAATTTCTAATCTTACAAGAAAAAGCAAAAGGTACTCAGTACAAAATGTAGGGACATTAAATATAAGAAAAAATGTCAAATGGATGCTGTAGGACCAACAAAAAATGAGTGATGAAAGGTACAGGTGATGCATGTGACATGAATGTTGTTTAGCACTCATTTGAAATAAACACTAACTTCAAGCCTTGAAAAAATGCCTGAAATATTACTAATTCCATAAAAAGCAACAGGTACACAGTAGGGACATTGATTTTTAGAAAATATGTTAAATTAATGCTTTAAGACCAGGCAAAATTAAGTGATGAAAGGTATGAGCGATGCCTATAGCACAGGTATTTTCAACAAATAGATACCCATATGATCAACGCCTCAGTTTTGAAACCATTCTGCCTGTATATGGTCATTTACACGCTCAAATCCGAATCATTTGCAACTTTTAGTTTAAATGCTATGTTTTAGAAAGTATGATTTACTTTATAGCTATTTTTATATTTCAAGAAACACCGAAATCGTAATTTGAACCCATGCTTTCTACATTGCGCCAATAATCACTTGTCTTGATACAGATACATATTTATTCAGGACTGTCCGGGTTCAATTTGACAATTTACATACCGGTAGATGTAACTAGGAGTGTCTTATCCCTGTAATGAATAGTCCCTGGGCGACAACTCCTCCTAGACTCCCCTGACCAGTGCTCCATAATTAAGGGAATGTGATACAGTAAGGACCCTCTACTGATTTTTTCCTGAAATTTTTGCTTCAGTACCCTCTGTTTTTTTTCATATAAGGTAAGAATCATAATACATTTTTAATAAAATAGTATATAGTCTAAATCTGTTAATTATTCAACGAAAAAGAGCATTTTTTCATACATATAATTTCATATATCACAAATTGTCTTCTGATTTTTTCTTCATATTTTACCCAGACATACTCCCATCCTTCTTTTACTGAATTCCATATCGAAAATTGTTGACCTGTATGCTTGTTTTTTTATCTATAGAGCTAAAACCTAGCTTAAAAGTATCAACCATTTTAGGGAGTATTTCCCAGCCCAGGAAAACCCGGGTGGTCAATACTTTGCCAACCCTGGTTCAGTAAATCCCTTAGAAGCCAGGATTTTGCATGATTTTTCATCTGCCTTAGACCCCGTTCCCCCCTTCCTCCTTTGAAAAATCTTTTCCACACACTACATAAGAATTGCATGGAAACACTTGCATGATGCCTAAATAGCATCATTAAGTGAAAGTGAACATCTTTTGGACTAACAATTAAATTTTCTAATCCTAATTTCTTTACTATTGCAGATCAGTTCAGATGAGGCTGTATGCATTGAACAAGAGACAGTTTGTGTTAGTGTTTGTCACCTTTTTCATATGTTTTGGTATAACACTAATGATTGGGATGGCAGGTAAGGGAGATAATGATTTTGCAATTCCAAAATTATTGTGATTGTTTCTGAGATTGCAAAAAAGCAACAGAAGAGTATTAAACAAATGGACCTGGGCAAGTAATGTTTAATTTTGGCTTTGGATGTACATTAATTACAGATAAAATGACAGTATTTAAAGATTTAGAATAAGTGGAATGTGATAATGAAACAAATTGGAACATTTTAATTTGTAAAAATATACCACCAATAGTTCTGTAGTAATTCCGATTATAAGGATTTTTTTTATAAAATAGTACGACTATATTAGACTTTCAATAAGATTCTAAGAAGTTTTTAAAAAATTAAAGGTGGTTAATGAAATTAAATTTGGTAAAAACAACTTGGAATCTTTAGTTGAAGGCAATAATTTTATTCTGTCTGTATATTAATTGAGAAATGAGAGCTGATATTGAATTTACATACATTTGAAAGAGTAATAGCATCACTCCATTTGGTTTGCAAATAAACTTAAGGTAGTACAGGAGTCTAAAACTGCACATCATTCTTGCGCATTTGACAAAAATTTGAATTCACTATGGGAATGTTTGCAACCTGATTTTCAATAAATTAAATTTGATCTAACATGCTACTTATATTGTGTAACCCTGCAAAATATTGTTATTTTCAGCAAAAACCTGTTCTATTAAGGGGAGATAATTTGTATAGACATTATTGAAAAAAATCAGTTTTTATACGACCGCAAAAATTTTTGCGGTCGTATATTTGTATGGTGCTGTCGTCGTCGTCGTTGTCGTCGTCTGTAGACACATAAGTTTTTGGTCAATCACTTTAGTTCCAGTAGATCAATCCTTAGGAAATTTAAAATAATGTTCAATTTTTCTAAATATGTCAAATTTTTATTTTTCATCAGATTTCAATGGGATTTTTTTTTCTTTGGATTCCTCTTGATCTAAGCTTTCAGCAGTATGCAACGGATTTTGTGTAGCTCTTACCGTTTCCGAGCTACCAGGGGTCAAATGGGCCAAAATTGCAATTTTTAAAAAATTTTGCGGTCGTATTATGGTATGGCGCTGGAGTCGGCGTCGACGATGGCGTCGGCATTGGCATCAGCGTCTGTGGACAGCATAACTTTAGTTCTAGTGAACGGATTGTTACCAAATTTTAGCATGATGTTTGTTGGCACAAGCTTAAGCCCAGGTTTTAATTTCGCGTTCCCTGCCCAACCCGTTTTTGAAAGAGAGGCAAAAAAGGGGCCAAAAAGGGGTTAAATTAGGTATTTTCGTGTCTGTGGACAGCATAACTTTGGTTCTAGTGGACGGATTGTTTTCAAATCTTAGTATGATGTTTCTTGGAACATTCTTGAGAAATATTTCTTCCTTATAGTTTTTGGCCCCACCCATTTCAGAATTAGGGGCCAAAAAGGGGTAAAATTGGGTGTTTTCACATATTTGACTGTAGAATCTTTATTATGTATTGGATTTTGATGGGGTTTGTTTCAGTGTGCTCCTGAGGAAATTTCCAATCTGGAGTATGACAACGGATTTCACGCAGCATGTACTGCTCACGAGATAAATGGGGCCCAACAGGGGCTAATCTCAAAAAAATTAATTTTTTTATTTTAAGTCTGATTTTGATGCAGTTTTTTTCAATGGATTCCTTGTGAAAAATTAAAATGGCACTCAGCTATTAGAGTTTTTGTTACTTGTTTCCTTTCCTAGCTATGAGGGGCCGAAGGGGCCAAAATTGCGAATTTGCAGATAATGTGGAATTTCTATTTTACATCGGATTTCAATGGGATTTTTTTCTTTGGATTCCCCTTGATCTAAGCTTTCAGAGGTATGTCAATGGATTTGGCGTAGCTCTTACCGTTTCCAAGCTACAAGGGGTCAAAGGGGCTAAAATTGCAATTTCTAAATATGTCAAATCTTTATTTTTCACCGGATTTCCATGGGATTTGTTTCTTTGGATTCCTCTTGATCTAAGCTTTCAGAAATATGTCAACGGATTTTGCGTGGCATATACCGTTTCTGAGCTACAAGGGGTCGAAGGGGCAAAAATTGCAATTTTCTAAATATGTCAAATCTTTATTCTTCATCGGATTTTGATGGGATTTTTTTCTTTGGATTCCTCTTGATCTAAGCTTTCAGTAGTATGCCAAAGGATTTGGCGTAGCTCTTACCTTTTCCGAGCTACAAAGGGTCAAAGGGGCCAAAATTGCAATTTTTCTAAATATGTCAAATCTTTATTTTTCATCAGATTTC
>MJUU01049679.1:47351-58965 GCA_002080025.1 Modiolus philippinarum
TGCATGATGCCTAAATAGCATCATTAAGTGAAAGTGAACATCTTTTGGACTAACAATTAAATTTTCTAATCCTAATTTCTTTACTATTGCAGATCAGTTCAGATGAGGCTGTATGCATTGAACAAGAGACAGTTTGTGTTAGTGTTTGTCACCTTTTTCATATGTTTTGGTATAACACTAATGATTGGGATGGCAGGTAAGGGAGATAATGATTTTGCAATTCCAAAATTATTGTGATTGTTTCTGAGATTGCAAAAAAAGCAACAGAAGGGTATTAAACAAATGGACCTGGGCAAGTAATGTTTAATTTTGGCTTTGGATGTACATTAATTACAGATAAAAAGACAGTATTTAAAGATTTAGAATACTGTGAAAGTACTTTTGTTCGTGGGGTTCCAATTTTCGTGGATTTCGTGGTTCCCCAAAACCACGAAATTAAGTTCCCAACGAAATACATTTTTTCCATTGAGTTTTAATGCATAGAATCTGAAACCACGAATTTAAGTGCCCACGAAATAGTTACTTTTATGAAAACCACGAAAATTGATGTCCACGAATAAAAGTACTTCCACAGTAAGTGGAATGTGATAATGAAACAAATTGGAACATTTTAATTTGCAAAAATATACCACCAATAGTTCTGTAGTAACTCCGGTTATAAGGATTTTTTTTATTAAACAGTATGACTATATTAAACTTGGAAACTTTCAATAAGATTCTAAGAAGTTTTTAAAAAATTAAAGGTGGTTAATGGAATTAAATTTGGTAAAAACAACTTGGAATCTATAGTTGAAGGCAATAATTTTATTCTGTCTGTATAGTAATTGAGAAATGAGAGCTGATATTGAATTTAGATACATTTGAAAGAGTAATAGCATCAATCCATTTGGTTTGCAAATAAACTTAAGGTAGTACGGGAGTTTAAAACTGCGCATCATTCTTGCGCATATGACAAAAAATTAAATTCACCATATGGGAATGTTTGCAACATGATTTTCAATATCTTACAATAGTTAAATTTAATCTTACATGCTACTTATATTGTGTGACCCTGCAAAATATTGTAATTTTCAGCAAAAACCTGTTCTATTAAGGGTAGAAAATTTGTATAGACATAATTGGAAAAAATCAGTTATTCGCCAATTATAAAAAATAAGTTGGGTGACCCCCAAATTTTTTTCATGCAAATCGAAGGCAATTATTTGCTGAATTTTAAAAATTCTATCTGAAGTTACTTAAATAAATTTATAAATTAAGATTTTGTTGAAATTCTTTAATTTTCCCTATCATTTCAAACAAAATAACTGATTTTTAAATGAAAAAAATTCATTCTTATATGGCTGGTGACCCCAAATGTTTACTTTATGTTTTGTATGGTCTAAGAACGAAGTATAAGTCATGAAAATATCTGAAAATTCTATCTGACAGGTTTTAGACCCCCGTACCACCTTAAATAGCCTGTCTGTGTACAAATATGTATTTATGTAATTTTCAGATAGAAAGATCAAGCAAGCAACCCTCTAGGACAATCAAGAATAGATATCTGATAAATATAGTAAAATCTTGATGAAAAGTGTACATAACTATAATTTAATGTTGTTTATATATTGTAGGTCCACCAATAATTGAAACAGTATCCCAGAATGCATCAGCTTATGGACCACAGAAACCAGATGTAAAGTTCAACTTGAAGGTATTTCATAGACATTTGTAATGCAAGAGTCTAACCTTTACAATGTATTACCTGGTATTTAGGGCTATTGTTTGGAAAGGGGGCAGTCAGTAGGCACTTCTTTGAAGGATCTACCATGCATAAAATTGTAATTATATTGTCTAATTGTTTCCTCAGTGCAAGTCTGTGATATACCGAACAACCCAAAGTTTAAAGTGCCTTTCTCACCCCTCCCCCATACAATTATTTCTTGAACTGCCGCTACCTTATTGTCGGTAGGCCAAACAAAATTTTTCTGTTCTTGGTCTCCTGACAAACATGTTTTACACACTATGTAGAAATGAAAATACAAACTAGTTAAGATTGAATATTTTAGAACAAAATGTGTTGTACTTTGAGCCTTGTGAATGTAAACCATGGACGTATCAACAGAGCTAGGTAAACAGTAAACCTCTATAGGTTCTGTTAGTAGTCTTTTTCAATTTTGAAACTTCCAGATACATAAATTGGACCCAGAAGTTGCATTGTTCACAAAAACAAGTTACATCTCTGATGAAAAATTCATAATCCAAAAACGTCATATTTTGGAGGGAAATTTTTTCAAATTTCAATCACAAAGTCACAAAACGAGACATACAGACCCTATTTGCAGCCATAAAATGAAGATAATTGCAACAACCTTAAAACTTTGCATCATTGTCTTTTTTTTTGACAAGAAGCATCTGAAAAAGTCAACAAAATTATAGGGGATGTTTTTGTCAGATAAACAATTTTATTTCACATGTACACTTGAGGTGTGAGCACAAACACAAAACATACTGTAAACTATCTAATTTTCGCGAGCGATTTATTTTCGCTATCTTTGCAAGCGAGAAAATTTCGCATAAATGAAATGTCGCGAATATCTCTTATCCTGATGTAAATGCATTGTTAGAATTAGAAAATCGCGAAAATTAGTCGACGCGAACTACACCAAAATGCGAAATAGAGAATCCGCGAAAATAATTTCATGGAATTCCAAGCCTCAATATTTGCAAAAGAATTCAATTATACTCTGCTATTAATAATTGGTTTCATCACGTCAATAAATCAAGGTCTTCCTAAAGTTCTACAAGAATGACTCGAAATTCAAGAATATTTTTTTTCATTAAAAAAGAACATATGACTATAGAGTATGTTTTGAGAATTTTGACAAATATACCCATAGTTAAGACGGAGAAACGAAAATATAAAAACAGATGAAATAGGAGGCTGTCTTATTTTGCAGACTGGACCATTTGTATTGAAGTCTCCACCACTGACAACCTATCACCAACAGTTGTGGTTAATAGCTGCAATAACTACAGACTCAGAGACACGTAAGGATTACTCTTAAGTTCATGTGTTCAGAAATATATCTTTTATTATCATATTTTGCTGGTAATTAAGTTGCCATGCTCTAATCAGCATGCTCTTCCTAAAATCCTGTGACACATACAGATGCTCTCATCTGTATATATTTTAATGTTCAATTTCAGTTGTAATTGTAATAAATAAATTTTGCCCATTGTATGATAAATTCTCTTTCGTTCACCATAGCAGACGGATTCTTGATCATTCTATTGCTTCCGTAGAAATGCCAAATTTACACGATGCACATGTACGTTAATTTATATGGATATACATGTAGATAAAAACGATGCATGCAGGTAGTTTCATTTTCTCTACTCAGATCATTTTTCTTGTCTTAGCTTTATGATTATTGTTAACTTTGTCAAGCCATGTACAAATTCATCTTGCATGATTGTGTATGTTCACTTCATGACGGGGAATTGAATGCATTTTAAAAACGTACGTAAAGAGTGGCCGTTAAGTCTGAAACATTGGGATATCCTCTGCATAAAGTATTTTGATAACAAAAATGTTGAAACTACATGAAAAAAATTAGGTCTATCGATTTTCCACATTTCTTTTTAATATCCCTAGAATATTAAAGGTTAATAGTTCATTTCCTTAAAACAGCGCTCAGAGTTTAACTTTATTATACATTTAACAAAGTAATTTCTGAATTCAAAAGTTCAAAAATTGTGAATTTGGATTCAGCTGAAATTCATTGATAAAAAATGCACTGATCATTTGAAGTTCATATTTTTCAGATTCTAAATTTGAAGAGAAGTTTACTGTAAGCGTGGAGATAAGAGGAATCAAAGCTGATGATGAAGGTGTTATTCAAGCAGAAAATCCAGCATTAAGTTCAAGGATACACAATAGAACGAGGTTTCTGAAATGTTCAAAGGTATGGTCTCTACAAAGACATATTATGCTGATTATCAGATTTTGAAAATTAATTTCAAGTTGAAATTATTCCTGATGTCTACAGCCTACTTGAAATATCATAACTTAAGTTTTGAGGAAAAAGTCTATTTTTGTTTTGTTTGTTTAATGCAAATATTTTTTTTTTTTAATTTTACAAATACCCCTTCCGATCGAAATTTGAACAAAAAAATGGCCAAAGAAACTTTTATAAACAATGAAATGATATGGAGTAAATGTAAATGAGACAAAGTCTCTACAAATACATGGTAAATCAAGCAATGGAACAACACTTTTGTTGTTGTTCTTCATCTTTAAGGCACCATGAGGCCTGCAGACAAAGAGTTATGCTCATATCTCATAGTAAGATCAAGATGGCCCCTAGCACTAGTTTGAGCGGCATTGTTGTTAAATGTCGAGTCGTGCTACATCAATGCTTCGCTTTCATGAATGTGGGATCGTCAACAAACATGAAATAAATACTTTAATTTGCTAGCCCTAATACCAATATTGATAGCTAACTACCATGAGCATTTTGTATGTTATTTATCAGAGTGATGGGACAATTATCACATATTTTCAGTCTGTATTCATTTTGATAGCATTGATTATAAAATTGATTGTCAAAACTTGCTGATATAGGTATTCATTGATTGTAGATGTAAACTATATTGAAATGTAAAAATATATGTTGTGTAATGGCCACAAATTAATGTAAATAAACAAAGTAAAAATGGTAAGGTAGGCCACAATTAAAAAGTAAAATTAAACAAAATATACAAACTGAAAAACAGCTAAAATATCTAAAACGGGTTGAAAGAAAAGTGTGCCCAACGTTTCGGCCAGTACGGCCTTCTTGGGGCAACCGGGACAGAAAAAAGGAAAAACATGTAGAGGATACAAGAGAAAACTACTAACTAACGTGTAACGAAACTATATTGCTTTTGTATTGATCTATGACAGACAGTTTTCATTATATATATAAAGTGACAAACCACTGTGATATGTGCTTTATTATCCCCTCGCCCAACGGCGTTGGGGAGGGGATATAGCATCTCACCCGTCCGTCCGTCCGTCCATCCGTCCGAGTGTCCGTCCGTTCGTCCCACCTCAGGTTAAAGTTTGTGTTAAGGTTCATATCTGAGAAACTACATGTGGCACATCAATCATCTTTGGTCAGTGGATGCCTCTTTGAGAGTGATGCTGCTTCAGATGATAACTGGGTCACTCTGACCTACATTTTACGCTTCAATGACTCAGGTTAAAGTTTGTGTTAAGGTTCATATCTGAGAAACTACATGTAGCATATCAATCATCTTTGGTCAATGGATGTGTCTTGGAGAGTGAGGCTGCTTCAGATGATAATTGGGTCACTTTGACCTACATTTTACGCTTCAAGGACTCAGGTTAAAGTTTGCCTTAAGGTTCATATCTGAGAAACTACTTGTAGCACATCAATCATCTTTGGTCAGTGGATGCGTCTTGGAGAGTGATGCTGCTTCAGATGATAATTGGGTCACTTTGACCTAATTTTACACTTCAATGAATAACTAAATACCGAAGTTACTGTGAATTTACTTCTGCATATGCGCATTTCGACAACTTATGTCTCATCAGTGCAGATAAAATCTAAACATTTGGAAGACCAGAAACTCAAAGATGTTTAAAAACTGATAGAGAACAAATAACCAATATGATCTAAATGTAAAGCCTAAATCAGCTAAGGACAGAGCTTTGCATGAGGGAGATACTCCTTAGTTTTCAACAAAATTTACAAAATTGACTCAGGTTAAAGTTTGTGTTAAGGTTCATATCTGAGAAACTACATGTGACACATCAATCATCTTTGGTCAGTGGATGCGTCTTGTAGAGTGATGATGCTTCAGATGATAATTGAGTCACTTTGACCTACATTTTACGCTTCAATGACTCAGGTTAAAGTTTGCGTTAAGGTTCATATCTGAGAAACTACATGTGGCACATCAATCATCTTTGGTCAGTGGATGCGTCTTGGAGAGTGATGATGCTTCAGATGATAATTGGGTCACTCTGACCTACATTTTATGCTTTAATGACTCCAGTTAAAGTTTGTGCTTAAGTTCATATCTGAGAAACTACATGTGGCACATTAATCATCTTTGGTCAGTGGATGTGTCTTGGAGAGTGATGCTGCTTCAGATGATAGTTGGGTCACTCTGGCCTACATTTTATGCTTCAATGACTTCCATTATAGTTTGCATTACGGTTCATATCTGAGAAACTACATATGGTGCATCAATCATCTTTGGTCATTGGATGCATCTTTGATAGTGTTGCAGCTTCAGATGATAATTGGGTCACTTTGACCTACATTTTACACTTGACTGACTTGGATTAAAGTTTCCATTAATGTTTATATCTGAGAAATTACATGTTACACATCAATGACTTTAATGTTTAGCGGATGTACCTTGAACATTTATACATCTTTAGATTATACTAGGCTTATTATTTCTTGCCAGCGGGCGAGGGGATTAGCTGTCGTTTGCGACTGCTCCCATCTCTAGTTATTTGTACATTTTATACAGCAATGTGATTACCTGATACTTTTATTATTTACATTTACAGCAATTTCATACCTTGATACTTTATTCTTTAATAAAAAGAATGTGTTGTTTAACAGCATATGGTTAGATAAATTAAGCGAAACTTTTTTATTTTCCCCTTATCAACAGCTACATGGATTCACTTATTTTAGTTGAATCACTTTATTATTTTCATTTACAGCAAGATTACCTGATACTTTATTATTTACATTAACAACAATGGAATTATTGATACTGTATTATTTACATTTACAGCCATTTGATTACCTGATACTTTATTATTTACATGTACATTAATGTGATAACTTAATACTTTATTATGTACATTTACAGAAATGTGATGACCTGATACTTTTACATCTTGGATATTTAGATTATAACAATTACATTATTACAATACATTTCTATGGACTGGAAAAGGCAAAGTTTAATTTTAAAGACATAACCTTTTTAGTAAGTATACTAACAAAGCTGAAATTACTGTGAAAGGAAATCTATAAAGATAATAAAATTTTCACTTTCAATTAAGAAATAATTCATGGGCGCCGGTGGTTTGTTGGAGATTTACATATGGGTGGCCATTATTTTCGTTAATATTTTACCCAGAGCGTAGCGCAGCGGAGCGAGGGGTAAAATAAACGAAAATAATGGACACCCATATGTAAATCGACTATAAACCACCGGCGAACATGAATTATTTCGATTTTTATATGACATTTAATGATCTGAGCGGACCTATAGTGTACACGGTAATGGCAGCCATTGCATAAGATTTACTGACGTTTTTGTGCACAAAACATATTATGACGTCGTCTGTTTCAGCGTAAAGACTGTTGTGACGTCGCTCATACTGTTATTGGAGATTTTCATATGTCTGGTTGTCATGGTTCCCATTGTTCTCATATTAGAATAGCATTTAGATTATATTTGTTTTATTTTAGCCAATATTTTGGCAAAATAAATGACAAAAATAATTTTCCATTGTTTATGTTGTCACAATAGATATATACATGTACATTATACTTACATTAATGTAGGAATATCCATCAAATTCTCTTTTTGAAAGAACTTTTGGGTTTTAAGAAAATATACTTAACATGCTTAATTTGAAGGAATTTTAAAATCACAAATTCATGAACCGTCACTCTACAGATGCAGATTTGATATCCAGTAATTTTAAAAATTACCTTAACATATTTGGAGTTCCCATTAGAGCGGAGTTAACAAAATTTTTTATTATATAGATAGTGGTGACTGATCAGGTTTTCTCAGTCAAATAAATCTCATATTGTCACTGATGAAAGTAAAGGATTTCTAGTCACCAGAGGAAGTGACGTCACAGAAACTCACACATGGCATTGTCACTTAAACAAATGGCGCAATGAAATAAAACACATATTCCTCAACTAAAATCTTGGTTTTTGAGTAGAAAATCTATATAATAAATAGCATTACTAATCGACCGTCATGAATATCAATAAAAATGTCACTCATCAACCCAGTGGATTAAACTCATTGCGGAACAAGTTCTTCAACTCGTTTAATCCTTCTGAACTGTTCGACTCGTGTGACATTTTTAGTAGTATTCACATCAGTCAATTAGTTATACTTTAATTATTTCCTGATCTTCTAGGATAAATCATGGATTTTACTGTCTCAAATGTCTGTTTTCTGGCTGCACTGATGCATCACCTGAAAAGGCAAAACTAATACGAATGAACAATGTAGAAAAATCTATAATTGTAAAAGATATAGGTCAAAATTTAAAGTCCAAAGTCACACATCATTTCATTTCAAAATGTAAATTGAGATCCTTTATAGATCTAAAATAAACTTTCAGAATTTGAAGAAAAAGGCAAAGACTTTCTTTCTTTTGATGATGGTGTCATGGACATATGATTTAAAATGTTTTTAAAAATATAGTTGCCAGATGAAAATTTATCATTTATATGTTTTTAGTGTGCACACTTTGGACTTTTTAAAGCTAGAGAGATCAATACATATACTAGTAATTTTTGTCCCCCGCTGCAGCACGGAGCGGGGACATAGAAATGCCTGGTGTCTGTGTGTGTATGCATCCATCCATCCATCACACTTTCTTGTAAGCGCTCTCATGCCTACAAATTTCAACGGATTTTCATGAAATTTATACCAAATGTTTATATCACTAATACCTTGGTCAAGTTCAAAAAGCAGCCTCGGTCAATACTTTTTGACAGAGTTATGGGACTTTGACGGAATCATGACTCTGTTTAATCCAAAAATTGACCTTGTAAGCACTCTCATGCCTACAAATTTTGATGGATTTTCATGAAATTTATACTAAATGTTTATATCACTAATACCTTGGTCAAGTTGAAAAATCAGTATTTGGTGATACATTTTGACTGAGTTGTGGGACTTTGACTGAAATCATGACTCTGTTTTATCCAAAAATTGATCTTGTAAGCGCTCTCATGCCTACAAATTTTGATGGATTTTCATGAAATTTATACCAAATGTTTATACATCTAATACCTTGGTTAAGTTGAAAATCAGTCTCGGTCGATACTTTTTGACGGTGTTATGGGACTTTGACCGAAATCATGACTCTGTTTTATCCAAAAATTGACCTTGTAAGCGCTCTCACGCCTACAAATTTTGACGGATTTTTATGAAAATTATACCAAATATTTATACCACTAATACCATGGTCAAGTTGGAAAATCAGTTTTGGTCAATACTTTTTGACGGAGTTATGGGACTTTGACCAAAATAAACAGTCAGGGGAATTACTTGAAAAAGTGATTTTCAAAATCACTTGTTTCAGTATAACATTTTAGTAAAATAAGAGTTGTCTTTCTTCATTTTAAGATAAAATCACCTATATGAGTAACTAAAATTTACTACCAAGAAAAGTGATTGAGGCTATGCTTTGAAATATCTGCAAGTCCTCTGTGTAAAATTGAAGATTATTCCTAGATAAAGCCATAAACCCAAAATTGTCTTCGTTGAATAAAATTTAATGGTTTTAGAGAAGTTTATATGATTTTGTATGAAAATCACTTGTTTAAGTAACCATTAGCCAAAAAATCACCTGATTACATGTAAGTACCAATTATCCATCTGACCCTTGGGATTTCAACAGTAGCGAACATTGAGATTTTCACCGCGAACATAAGTAATTAATTGCATAATCTGACAGCTAATACATTGAAGTTATCAGGAAAATTAGCCATGGTGTCTGGAAAATTCTATTTAATGGGTTATTACAATTGGAACTTCACCTTTATTAAGTTGAATTTTGCAACAAAATCAATAAAATAAAAAAGATGATACAGTATTAGTACAGATGTTTTGTGTTTTTCCAATGGTCTTGGTTGTTTCTTTCAAAAAATGACAGTTTGATTTGTTTATTATGATAGATTAAGAAAATATTTAAGAAAAACCTTACTTTGCCAAGGAGGAAAAAACTACTTAAATAAGTGATTAAAAGTCCCCTGACTGATAAAGACACCCTTTTAGCCAAAAGTTGACCTTGTAAGCGCTCTCATGCCTACAAATTTTGATGGATTCTCATGAAATTTATACCAAAGGTTTATACCACTAATACCTTGGTCAAGTGAAAAAATCACTTTTTGTAGGAGTTATTGGACTTTGACGAAAATAATGAGACTGTTTTATACAAAAATTGACCTTGTAAGCACTCTCATGCCTACAAATTTTAACGGATTTTCATGAAATTTATACCAAATGTTTATACCACTTATACCTTGGTCAAATTTTAAAATCAGCCTCGGGCCATACTTTTTTGACGGAGTTATGGGACTTTGACCAAAATAATGACTCTGTTTTATCCAAAAATTGACCTTGTAAGTGCTCTCTTGGCTACAAATTTTGACAGATTTTCATGAAATTTATTGTGAATGTTAATACATTTGTGTACCACTAATACCTTGGTCAAGTTCGAACATCAGTCGTGGTCGATACTTTATGTATCCCCACATATTTAATTCTGGAACAGCCCTGAATGTTTGAAAATATTGCAATTTCATATACAGTATACTAGTATATTGCTTGAGTGGAGGGGCCCAGGAATTCTATTCTTGTAGAGTCTTGCTGTTGGATCAGAACTGAAGTGAAAAGAGGTACATGTATAAAGTAAAGCCAAGGAAAAAGTTTGCAGATAACATGCTAATTGAAGAAATTGAAAGAAATAATATATTCGCTTTTCTTTTTCAGTTTAAAAGCTACAACTCGTCTTTCACACAGATAGAGATCTGGATCAGATTTGTGTTTTTGTTTTTCACATTTGTAGCCACAGTAAGTACCATACTATTTTGTTCAATTCAGTCCATGTTCATGTCATCAATCAATCCCTAAAATTATACTTTAAGTTTGGATGACTTGCACTACAAAAGCTCTAACACCATGGATGTCTAGAACTCACAAACTAAGACAAACAAAATAAAAAAAATGGTTGTTTTTCTTCCATTTTACTCTTATTCCGACACCATTTGCGCATGTGCGAAGTATACGGTTATCGAGTATTATACTGGTTGACGATTAACTAGAGCCATGTTAGAATTTAATATGATTGACAGACGTCTTCAAGAAATTATTTGGTCACTGTGAAGATGTCATGAATGTGTTCGTTGCTATGCTTTCACACTATTTGTGTTCATACTCATCGTATTTTGAATGATGAATGCATATAAATTACTGCAATAAACAAAATATACATGTAATAACCATGCTAAAATAGAAATTTTAACTTACCGGGTATTTTTGTTTTTGTTTTGGAGTCCTCTTTTTGTAAGCTTTTGGTAGTATGTCAAAAGATTTTGCGTAGCTCTTACCGTTTCATAACTATAAGGGGTCAAATGGGCTGAAATTGCAATTTTCAAAATATGTCAAAATCTTAAGATTTTTTTTATTGGATTTTAATGGGGTTCCTTTCTTCAGATTCCCCTATCGTATAGTTAAAGTAGTATGTTGACCAATTTGACATACCTCTTACCATTTCTGATATATATATAAGGAATTATAAGGACTAATTTTTATTTTGGCTAGTTTGTGTGCAGCT
>MJUU01049685.1:0-19946 GCA_002080025.1 Modiolus philippinarum
ACACAAGAGGACTTTAGTCGAGAAGGGAGAAATTACAAAGAACAATACGGAAAAAAGGTGAAATGCTATTACAACAGATAAAAAAGCGCGGGAACTCCCAAGAGTTATGTCCCTTTGACGAACGCGGCCGTGATAGAAGACACCTACAGAAATATTATGGTAACTGCTGAATGACAACGCTTTGATATTAGGTTAAAGATTGCAGAACAATACTGAAAAAGGGGCTGAAAAGGTATAGTGGGATTATTGAGAAAATTGGATGAAAAAAGTAGAAAATACATAAAACAATACAGAAAAAGGGGTTGAAAAGGTATAACAACCTTTAAAAAAGGGTAGCAGTCTAAACAATGAATTGAAATACAATATTGAAAAGGGGTTGAAAAGGTATACCAACAATTAAAAGGGTGGGATTATGGAGAAAATGAAAGAAAAGGGAAGAAACTACAAAGAACATTGTTACAACATATAAAAACATCCGAAAGACCATGCCCGAGTCGTTCCGACTACCCGACTTCCGGTGTATACCTGGGGCTACGCCCACTTCCGGTCGCGCATGTACATTGTAGTAAGGTCATACAACACCCCTGCGGGGTCTTGCACTCTTTCAACACGTCATTTCCGGTTAAAATGGCTACTTACAGTAAATACACGTCCACTTCCGGTTAACAACTGGGGCTACGCCCACTTCCGGTCGCGCATGCGTTATGGACTAAAGTCAACCGTGAACCCTGCGGGGTCACGTGTTGTTCCAACACGTCATTTCCGGTCAACATGGCTACTTACAGTAGTTATACACCTACTTCCGGTTGCGCATGCGCAATCCAAACATGTCATACATCGGTCATGTGACTTCCGCTTCCGGTCACGTGACGTCCGTGACGTCACTTCCGCTCTACGTCACTTCCGGTGACGTCATTTCGGCTCCACCACGCTCCACCACGACAAATGATAAGCGAACTGTCCCTATATACTACTTAAATGTACTCCAAAATTTTGAATATTAATATGCACATCTCATTAACTGCTAAGTTCTTTTCAATCATTAACTGCTAAGTTCTTTTCAATCAAACTAGCAAGCTTTACTCTATACGTAGATATGCACCATGCATTTTGTTTTCTTGTCATGGTGTTATTGTCATATTTCAGGCAGTTTAAATCAAGAAAATCATAGGTCAATATATGATATAAATATCCAATATTTCACAACAATAGAAAACAAGAGGCTCTCAAGAATCTGTATCGCTCACCTGGGTCATGGCTGACACAATAAGTAAAAATTATCACAACGTTTAAGGTTCTCATTTTCAAATTTGTTTATTGACTGTTTAAGGGTCTCATTTTGAAGTTTGTTGATGTTATATGATCCCAAATTAAACTATGTTCCCCACAGGCAGCTATTTTTGATGGGGCGTAGACCAACTGTCACTTTTCTTGAAGACCATGTTAGGATCATTGTGCCTCACTTTGGTTCCAATTGGCATAGTATTTTCAGAGGAGATCTTTAAATGATTTCTCATGGGGTCCAAGGTTAAACAATGTTCCCTGCTGACTGCCATCTTGGATGCTATGCGGACATGCCAGACACATTTTATGAAGGGGACCAAGTAAGGACTATTGTGACTAAGTATGATTCCAATTGGCCATGTACTTTCAAAGAAGATCTTTGAATATGTTTCCCTATGGGGTCCAATGTTAAAAATATGTTCCCTCCTGGCGGCCATCTAGGATATGATGTGGACTTGCTGAACACATTTTTAAAAGGGGCCACGTAAGGACAATTGTGACTAAGTTTGGTTCCAATTGGCCCAGTATTTTCAGAGGAGAAGATTTTTGCAAGATTGTCCAATTTTGGACAAAGTTCCCCGCTGGCGGCCATCTTGGATGACGTGCAGACTTGCTGGACAAAATTTTTAAAGGGGACCACCGAAGGACTATTGTGACCAAGTTTGCTTCCAATTGACGCAGTGGTTTCAGAGAAGATCTTTGAATGCTTTCCCTTAGGGTCCAATGTTAAACCAGGTTCCCTGCTGGCGACCATCTTGGATATGATACGGACTTGCCAGACACTTTTTTAAAAGGGGCCACCTAAGGACCATTGTGCCCAAGCTGTTTCAGAGAAGAGAAGAAGATGTTTGAATGAAAAGTTTACGACAGATGGACCACTGACACAGTAATGGCAAGAAGATCACCATGGCATAACCATGCAGGTCAGATATAAAGTTATGCAGGCATAAAAGCTCAGATGCTATTTCAATATTTATCTGGAAGAGACATTTGCATGGTTGGCAAGCAGATTTTACATCATGATATAATATACAACCGTATACAATTAAAATTAATTTGTGAAATAAGTATAGTTTAGGAAAGTATTTTTGCAAAAAAATGTAAAAGTTTGTATAAAAACACTTTTTTGCTCTTGATTATGGAACAAATAATTATTTTTAATAAAGTGATAACAGGGAATTTCTGTTAAAGTTAAAAGAGAAAAGTAAAATAAAGAAGATTTGAACACAGAATTTAAAGGGAAATAACTCATAACCATATGGCATTGAAAAAAAAATTGGTGAAAAAGAGTCAATAACTACAACACAGGCAGTTGGATTTTCTTCAAAATTTCAGAGTATGTAGACCTTGGTATGCTGAACATTTTTGCAATTTACACTTCACCTCTATCTGTTACAGTTTTTGAAATAAAAAATAAAAAATGCATAAATTTTGAAAATTTTACGGAAAAAGGGCTGTAACTATGAGACGGGTTTTCCGATTCGGTTCAAAATTGCAGGGCAGATAGATCTCGTCATTCTGAACAATTTTACTCCATGTCAGATTTGATATCTGCAACGGTTTTTGAGTTATTTGCCAAAAACAGCAATTTACCCCTATGTTCTATTTTTAGTAACAGCAGCCACGTTGTTTGGTCCTCGAACTAACCGAACACATTTTTTAAACTACATACCCTGGTGAAGACGCAGGCCAAGTTTGGATTAAATTGGCCCAGTGGTTTCAGATTTTTGAAAAAAAGTTTACGACGGACGGACGGACGACGACGCCAAGTGATGGCAAAAGCTCACCCTGGCATAGCCAGATGAGCTAAAAAATTAGAAGGAATTACAAATTGGATCGTTCAAGTTTAATTGATATGATTCCCTTTTTACATTAAAAGTGCAGTTATGGAGGGTACCCATAATGAGCGAAAATGTGGACCTGACAGGAATGTCTGGCATCGTTTTTCCCTCCTGTTTCTGTCTAAAATCACAAAAGATGTCATTCCTAGAAAGTCCCATATCATATTTTGCTTTTTTGCAAAAAAAAAAAATGACTACTGTATTTATTGTGATCCTGTGTTTAAAACCACAAATGTATGTATGAATCGTGACAATGACTTGCACAGACCATCGCTTCAGGAGCCATCAGTGTCAAACTTAGTGGACAAAGACACTAAGGCACTGTTGAATGCTGGGAAAGTAAGAGCCATTATAAAATGTAGCGAAGGTATGAAACCAAGATGTCTTTATGCTGCAACAAAGTTAACTGTAGATTAGGCATGTGATATAATTTTATTTCACCAATTGAGCAAATGTGTACCAAAGCAGCATTGAATCATAATATTGAGAGATATTAGACACAGAAAGAGATAACACTTTTTTTAGGACAGAACAACCAAATTTTAAATGGAGGTGAATGAAAACAATAAAATGCTATAATAGTATGAACCAAAATAAAATTAGCCTCATTCAGTACTTCAGAAGGGTAAGCATAATCCGCTATGTGACAGCATCAACAAGACTTACAATGCGAGTGGAAAGTCCAATCAAACCTTAAAGGTCAAAAATGAAAACCAGAATGCAATATTTATTTATTTTGGTGCTTTAGAAGTTAATGATGGCTTCACACACACCTAACACTAGAAATTAATACAACATGTATAAAGTAATATTATATCCTTGTTTAGTTTAAAGAAAAATATGATTGTACATTCTTGTAATGCATTGTTTATCTTTTTATACAGGCTTCTGCTATTACTCGTACCAAAGAAGAAAGAATATACATCTGTGGAATGTATTTTTTTGATGAAGATCACCCATTATACAGAACAGTTATAACAAGACAATCTATCAACTGTTCAAGCCCAGTGGAGTCGACATACTATAATGTCACAACTTTTGCTTTTGCAGACTGTTGCATATACTGTGGCCAATATGACAATTTACTGGATAATGAATACGTCAATGAATTAAAAAACAAATTTGCTGTTGTGAGGCCACTGTGTACTGCTTGCAGGGCTTCAGGGAAAGAAGCTAAAACTTGGGGTGCTCAAAAGAGTTGAACCAAAAAGAGGAAGAAATAAACAGTTATTCAAACTAAAACTTTTGAACCTTTGACATTTTCTGTTTTACTTTTTTTTAAATTTCAATGGAAATTGAAGTGTGAACAGTTAAAGCAATTCTATTGCATCTAACATGTAGCCTTAATACAAGACAGTAAAAAGATTTAAACAGAAGTTCATTAAAAATGTGAAAAGAAATATGGTTTGAATAGATATGTAATATCCTACAGATTGATGCAAATATGGAGTTATTAATATCAAACTGACAACACCTAACCTGGTACCTCATAAATAACACTACACTGCATACAGATTAATTATCACAGTTTATTTCAAATATATTACAGCATTTATACAAAAAGAATGAGTTAAAATTTGCAATTCAGCTAAAATCTCAATCACCCGGCATATACAAAGCCTATCAATAAACACGGAACGATGTTTTTATTGCTGTTCTTCATTAAAACATTTGAAATATAAAGGGAAGTCATTGATAAGATGTATGAACTTGCAAAAAAAAATATTCGCTTGAGTTTAATTTACAAAAAGAGAAGAAAATTTCGCTCCAATAATTTGTCTTAAAAAAAATTTCGCTCGCCGCCCTACAATTTTTGTCTTAAAAATCTGAAGAACAAGAAATTTTTTTTGGTGTGGCCTAAGGGTTAACATGTTTTTGTTAATTCAGATATTGCGAGTTTTAAATAAAACCGGCTGTAAATTCAGATATTGCGAGTTTTAAATAAAACCGGGTTTCCAGAAAGCTTCAAATCACATGTTCAATCACACGATAATACCGTCATAAATCAAAATCTTCGTAAACAGAAAATTACATCAGGAACGGGATTTTTATCATAAAAGAATCCATCCGAAACGCCGAATAGACCTTGAAATTATCCTTTAATTATAAATTGATGAAAAAGTGTCCTTCATATTCATATTTTTATTTTTTGATATGTTTGTGTACGAATGTACCCAGATAAATTTTTTACTAAGCAGTGTGAATTCGGTTACTCTGGAAAAATAATATAAAAATTTATACAATACAACACTGCAATACAAAAACCATGTTTGTACGATGAAGAATTAATAATTGTGCTTTCATAAACCGTAAGTTACATCAACTTAACATCCCATCCTCGGCTAATAATATATATTGAAAGTAAGTCGATCTTTCAAAACAGGACAATAAAAAAACTATAACATAAACAAAATGTAAATATTTTGACACTTAAATTGTGTTAAACAAATGCATATTCACATATATACAATGTAATCTTCATATTCCATTTTCTCGCTTGGCTTTGATCGGAATTGGAAAGAATTATTTGTAAGAAGTTTTTAGCCGGGCTCAGAAAAGGATCACCTTATTAATTTAATTGACGTTATAAATTACATTAAATGGGCAATCATTTATGATCTTAACGTTTCAAATTTTGATTTGTTGAATACTCATATTCAACCTACCGAGCTGCATTTATCTCTTGATTTCAAAGCAAAAGAAAATGTGTCAAATCACAAGAGGACGCGATATTGGGAAAAATGCCATCGAGACTATAATGATTTGATTTTCTTCTACTCCTGGCTACTCGGTCTTTTACCCCGGTCAATCAATCTCTACTTGTGAACATACCTCATACTTTTTTAATAGCAATACGCACTTTCACGTTTACGCGATGACTTGAGTAAAAATTATCCGATTTCAGAATTATTTTGCAGAAAGGTTGCAAATATAAAGATCATGTTAAATTTCTTATATGTAATGGGGGAATCTTGGTTATTTTGTTGAAAACAGGGAATTTGAAAACTACGTCTCTGTTTATGTGATACATGTACACTTCAATATTCACAAGAAAGTTTCCGCGATCATACTGACACCACCGCCTTATATACCGTTCTGAAATTCCCGAGAACCCATCAAAATTCCGTTTTGAACCAAAGATTTCTATGAGCCAATCGGAACTCATGTAAAACTTTGGAATTCTCTAAGGAAAACGTCGGACACTCACAAGATTCCTGACTAGACAAACTAGATACTTCAAAATCAACTGTAAAAGGTCACTAAAATGCCTGGATATAACTGGAATGTTTGGTAGAAATAATAATTTTTCTTAAAAACTTTATTATATGTACTAACGACGAGCGTAAACCTATTAAATACTGTAATTGTACTTTTTTTGCCGGGTACTTATTTTCGCGGATTTCCGTGACCTTACAAGTGCGCTGGTATTTAATTTCGCGGAATCGTCTTTAAACTTGTGATTTTTGCTACTAATTACACGTATTCGCGTGTATTTATTTTCGCGGAAAAGTGTTCACCGCGAAATTCGTGAAAATAAGTACACCGCGAAAGTAAGTACAATTACAGTAACTAGACAATGAAAATGGTCTAGGATGGACAAAAATACAGCAGACGACCTGCGCATGTATTGCTATGTACTGAGACTAAAATACTTCCACAACAAATCATTAACAGTTACAACCCTTATCTTTTACTTTGCACGATATAGAGTGTTTTTATTCTGAACAGTTTGGCAAGTTTTAAAACGTTTAAACACAAACTGCCAAAAACTTGTATGATCATGTGACCAACAAAATGTCTCGACTACGTCATGAAAACTTGTAACGGGAGAACACACGAAGCACCATCGATTTCTCTTAACTTACAGGTTAAATGGAATACTCAATTAAGCAGTAAGACTTGAAAAGGTAAACTTGGAAGGACTATGTACAAAAGTGGTGAAAACGGACTGGAGTCCGCATAAAGATTCCCCGTGCGAGAGATGTACGCTTTCTATTTATTTGGGTAATGGTGTATTTGTTCGTGAGAGAATTTCTCAAATGGATATACCATTATACTTTCAAATTTTGGCATTTTTTTTTTTAATTTCGAAATGTAATTCTGGCCACATGTTTAAATTGCCCACATCTCACTACTTTATAATGCCAAGTATTCGTACAATCGACTTCAGTTGTACCCCGTGTTTGTCTACTTGTTGTAATCGTCCACTAACTTAGGACACTAGTGCTGTTGTCGGGCAACGGATAACAGTGGTTGCAAGAGCGCTTTGCCAGTTCAATTTATGTTTGTTGAAATCCCATATCCATGACCAAAAAAGACATGGAAGTAACTTTGTTCGACAATTAGCAAAGAATTCCACTCATACCAGTGCTAGGGGCCATCTTGAACTTACTATAGGGATGAGCAAAGCTCATTGTTGAAGGCCTTATGGTGACTTCAAGATGAAGAACAACAATAAAAGCGTTGTTCCTTTGCTTGTTTTTGCCATGTATTTGTAGAGACTTTATCTCATTTGCATTTACTCCATATCCTTTCATTCACCATTTAAAATTTCTAAATGGACTTTGCGACAGGATTTCCTGAGATCATCTGAAAACAATAGAATATTACAATTATACTAAGTTATTTTGATTATAGTCCAAACAAAGCTTAACAGAAATGTTCTTTTCCAGGTTCCAGATAAACGGAATATCGGTCACGGACACACGTGATGATAGTTCATGATTATTTTTAATAAATGATGTTGTCTCTACAACTTTGTTTTATTTACTTAGTTATTTAGTCGTATAAATGAATGTCACTATGATAGATTAATACATACAGTTCTTGCAGTAAAGTTGAACGGTTTTTAATCTATCCCCTCCTTAAAAGTCCAAATTCTCCTGAATTGAAATATTGCTGGTGATTAAATTCTTCATAATGTTCACATATTAGTAAGAATAATAATAAATTTCAGTGGTTATTGTTCAGTAATAATTACACGGTAAACAAAGTTCCATAATTGGTTAATAATATAAATTAATGAAATAAAATTGGTTGGTCCGGTCAGTAAGAGTTGTGTAATGTTCCTCCACATGATTATAGAAGATAGGAAGAACGCATCGAGATACTTTGGATAGGTAATGTTCTATTCCTCTTATATCATAATTGTAGAATCATGCTTTCCTGGTCGACCTACATCTTTTTTTTTGGTTTTAATTATCTTTGTACCTAGTAAAAAAAGTTTGTTAAGGGTTTTCCTGGTGTGAGGGAACTGTGGCGGTTGATGAAGAAGTAGGTGTTGCATGTTTAAAGTCAGTACTTCAGTGCTAACCCGAAAGCCGATTTAATTCTAAACCTTGCAATATCTAAAGTTTTGTAAATTTCGTTGAAAACTTAGGAGTATCTCCCTCATGCAAAGTTCTGTCCTTAGCTTATTTTGGCTCTACATTTAGATCATATTTGGTATTTGTTCTCTTTCAGTTTTTTAACATATTTGATTTTATGGTCTTCAAAACGTTTAGATTTTATCTGCACTGAAGAGAAATAAATTGTCGAAATGCGCATATGCAGAAAATAAATTCACAGTAACTTCGGTATTTAGTTATTTCTCACTAATGGTACTGCATGTAGGTGTAGTAGCAGAAGTCTTCAGAGTTGAAGCTTATTTTAGTGGAAATGAAAACTGGATTTGGCTTCTCTACAGATATCAGGTTAATCAGCTCATTCAACGCCAGAAGCTATTGATGGATCCCTGGTAATCCTAACTTTTCTTCTCTTTGGTGGTTTGCCCAGGCCTTCGCCCATTCTCCTCAGGTGCGCTTTGTGTTACTGCATTTGGTCGATCACTCTGTCACCAAGTTCCTCACTCCGACGGACAGTATGTTTTTCTTCAGTGACACCTTCGAAACAAACTTTCGGTTGTCTTCTTTGTACATGGACATCCAGTAAGCTACTGCCTCTGTGAATATCCCCTTGTCTACACGAGTGTAGCCCCTTTGGTGTTTCTCGTCTACAATTAGCTCGTAAGTCATTGACCCGTGAGAATCTCTTCTTATAAGTAAGGCACCTCGCACAGACAACGGAGTCTTCAACCTTGCATGCTTTTGCTGGCTATATGGTTTTTTCAGCTTGCTCCTATCAGGAAACTCCTGGTGGAAAATCCAGCATTGAAATTATGTTCGAGGTCTCGTTCTGAAAGATATAATTTGAATCCTATGGTTAGATTCTTTATTTAGTCATTTTGTTGGTATTCTAATCTATAGTTTGGTAAAAACTAAAATTTGGTCTTGAATTGTATAACTCATCGTGTTATATTTCGACCTAAAACGGCACCTTAATACATTTATATGTGGTCTTGTCTGTTTTTGAAAGTATGATGCATCTGTAGGTTTACTAAAGAAAGATTCATTGTACATACTAGTATTCAATAGCAAATTTAAGCTTTTGTGAAACTTTTTGGTTAAAACTTGTCATGGTACTTTATTACATCTTAATGTAATGGTTACATATGTACATTGGTACGTTTGTCCAGCTTATGTCTGCATGGTATAGGTAACTTCCAATGTCTAGTACAGTTCAGCTACTGTTTAATTGGTTTCGTCTACGGGTTAGAAAATGACATTAACCAGTCAGCTGCCAAATAGTTCTACCAAACCCATAAATGCCTAATTGACTGTGACGGGTGCTGTATGCAAGGCAGGACAAGCTTACCCTTCCAGAACACCTGATGTAACTGTTTTTGAGTTCACACTGTTAGTGCATAAGTTTTTTTGTGTTGTATATGTAGTGTTTTGTTGGCACGTTGTGTTTTTGGTCTTCCGTCTTCTGGTGTTCTTGCTTTTGCCTTGTCTCTAGACTTTGATTTAAGTAATATTATGCTTTGTTCCTTCGATATTCTACTGCCGTTGTATTATACCGATTTTGGTACATTTGTTTCTTTGTATGAGAGAAGACGGTGAATATTGTATACCTTAACTGCTTGTCTGAGCATTTTCTGCATCATATGTGCTAAATCATCAATTCTATTTTTTTTTTACTTTATATGGCCCTTTCCATTCTGGCAAAAGTTTGGAACATACATAAACTTTCCAGACAGGATCATAAAGATAGACTGCTTGACCATGCTGTAGTGACTTTTCCTTAGCTCCATGGACATAATGTCTTTTCTGGTATTCGTTACTTCGTTTCAAATGTTTTGTGAAGAATGTTAACATAATTATTTAAGCTGACCTCATCATGTTTTCAATTTTCAGGTTCACAGATAAAGGCTAGCCTTTGAACTGAAAAGGGTCAATAAAATGCCTGACATTAACGTAAGTGGACATATTGGGTAGGGATCAGAACCTTTCTTAATACTAACAACGAGCGTAAACCTAGATAACTAGACAATGAAAAATGGTCTAGGTGATAGTGATAAGAACTTCACTTTAATTTTTTTTAAAGGACGACGAGCGTAAACCTAAAAAACTAGACAATGTAAATGGTCAGGCTGAAAAAAATACAGACGACGTGCACCTGTATTGCTGTGTACTTAGACTAAACTAATTCCACAAAAAATAATTAACAGTTACAACTCTTAACTGTTACTATGCACGATGAAAATTTATAGAGTGCTTACATGTATTCATTACAATTTGGCAAGTTCTAAAACGTTTGAACACAAACCGCCAAAACCTTTCATGATCATGTGCCCAACAAAATTACTGACTACGTAATGAAAACTTGTGATTGGAGAAGCACCATCGATTTCTCTTAACTTAGAAGCTAAATGGAATACTTAATGACACAGTAAAACTTATTTAAACTTGAAATGAATATGCACCCAAAGTGGTGAATACGGGATTTACAATTTCTAAATGGACTTGGTGACAGGAATTCCTGAGGTCACCTGTAAACAATAGCATATTACAGTTATACAAAGTTAACATGATTAAGTCCATATAAAGTCCCTTAGAAATGTTCTTTTTCAGGTTCCAGATGAACAGAATATCGGCCACGGACACACGTGATGATAGTTCATAATTATCAAATAAATGATATTGTCTCTGCATCTAGTAATTAAGATGTACTAAATTAATGTCACTTGGATGGTTAATACGGACAGTTCTTGTAGTAAGGTTGTCCAATTGTTACAATGAAAAAATAAATCAGTCTAGTCTTTACACGTCTTAGATGACTCGGGTAGGCAAAAACATCTTTTCTCAATATTAAAAAGAAAACACTGTGAAAGCATTTGAGGCCGTCCGAAACGGCATATCTATCAGGCAGGCTAGTATAGAATTTGATGAACCTCTTTCGACATTGGCTGATCGTGTATCGGGAAGATTTTCGATCGATTCAAAATATGGCAAACACCCAGCAATTCCTACTGCAATAGAAAAGGAAAAGGTAAAAAAAGTAAAGAGCTGGTACAGTTTGCAAGCAGTTGACTTAAAAATAACTTTAGAAATGGGTTACCAGACTTCGATTAGCTGAACGGCTTGACGAGGAGACATCAAAGCTTGTCCTCCGTAAAACTAAGAAACTAAGTACAGTTTGATCTTAAATGCATCAAAGTTGGTAGATACTTCGTTGATTTACATCATTACATTAATTCCAACAGCCTAACTGCCAATGAAATTTGAAATATGAATGAGACCGGCTTGAGTTTGGAACATCTTCAATGGAAAGTTTAGTCGGGGGACTGCGTAATGTTCCTGGTAGAACAGGTTACAACCGGGAAGGTGTTACAGTGTTGTCATGTGAAAATGTGGCAGGAGAAAAAAATTCTTCTTTAGTGACCGTTAAGGGAAAAACTTAGAGATCCTTACGATCTAATAATACACATTAGGGTCCACCAGACACTAGATAGACATACCAGTTCACAAGTTCACAAGACAATGTGTATGAAGTTTATGGTACACCTGAAAAACAAAATGGTACCGGTACTTGGTCTGAAAGAGGAGCTAGAAGGAATATTCTCAGTCAAATCAACTTGTAATTCTGAAAAAAAAAAAACGAAAAAGCAAAGTAATCACGTCTCATAGATTGTTATTCAGCGATTTTCATTGCAAATAGAAAGAGAACAGAACTTTGAGACTAAAGAACGAAAGAAAACAAGAAAAGGATTGGATTAGAAAACAGAGAATGCAAAACGAAACAAATCTTGAAAGGAATACAGGGAAAACAGACAAAAAAAGATATCAACTGAATTTCCTTTTGAAGATATAAACATAAATTTTAAGGTGCAGAGTCTACCGTATAGGCTACTGGACCGCTAAATTAAGGATTCTTGACCTTTGAATATATTTCAGTAATAGTTCAAGTTACATTTTGGTTTCTTTCGTTCACTAAGCCTATCAAAAGCAATTTTATTTACCTTGTAACGTTAGATTACGTGAGTCCAAATTGCTTTTTCATTGGCACAATGTATTGCTTTTAATTCGATTAAAATTATCCTTGCCCATGTTTCTACAATCACTGCATGAAACGTCACCTAATGATGCTTTTCTACGATTTTTTTCAGAATCCAACTTTTTCCGTTTTCTTTGTCAAGGAAAAGGCTTTATGAATTATTGAAACTAATTTGATTGGTTAATAAGGGTAGTAGCCTGCATGTGAAGTTTTTATCACCCCCTGCATGCACTGACGATAGGGAACACATAGTTTGCCTGATATTAGTCAAATTGGTAATCGGACTTCAATTAAATACATTTCAATCAGTGTGGATATTAACAATTTCAAAAATATAATATATATTACATCCAGTTCGCAATTTATGGGTTTTCAGCATAATGTGAACCCCCCAAATTGAGGTTATGCCCGCATAGACGAAACAAAATCATAGTCATCCTTAATTGTATTTGTCTCCTGACATCAAGTTTCCCATGGACAATAACTGCTATTTCGGGCAAAACGTCGACTTGAAGATTTTGAGATACCTTTTAGTTCCGAAGGAAAATAAATGGTGACAATCGGCAGATAAGCGGGCTGAATGGTGGCTGCTGCCATTACTTTCCGCTCAATAACCAATAAAAATAGCAATTGTGCATTACATGATACTCCGCCACGTTTCACAAAATTTCTAAGTTAAAAGGGGCATAACTCCATAGCTATGTGTACCGCCAAACTCAAAATTATACTTGGCGTTTGTTTTTCTGGTCAACAATTTACATACCTAGTTTGAAGACAGTATGTTATTTCATTCACAAGTTATGAGTACTAGACCCTTAAATTTGAACAAGAGGCTCTCAAGAGCCTGTATCGCTCACCTTGCCCTTGATTAACATAGACATTTCATAAGAGTCCATACATATAGTTTAACTATAGTTCCAGGATGCCTAATTAGTTTAAGGGAAGAAGACCTCCGTTTGAGTTTCCCAGTGGGTGAAATGTTAAACTATGTTCCCTGCTGGCAGCCATCTTGGATAAAGTGTGAACCTAAAAAACAGTTTTCTTTTCAGGGGTCCACATAAACACTATTTTTACCAAGTTTAGTTCCATTGGATCAGTAGTTTCAGAGGAGAAGATCTCTGAATGTGTTTTACCATAGGGTCAAATGTAAAGACTAAGTTCCCCGCTGGCCGCCATGTTGGATATAGCTCTTAACTGAAAAACTCCTTTTTTGTAAGGGACCACCCAAAGACTATTGTGGCCAAGTTTGGTGCCGATTGGCGCAGTAGTTTCAGAGGAGAAGATCTTTAAACATGTTTTCCCATAGGGTTCAATGTTAAAACTATGTTTCCCACTGGCACTCATCTTTCATACCTTGCGGACCTGAAAAACGCCTTTTTGTAAAGGGCCACCCAAGGACTATTGTGGCCAAGTTTGGTACCAATTGGCTCAGTAGTTTCAGAATAGAAGATCTTTGAATGAACCCGCAATCGAACTTAACCTGAGTTTTGTGGTACACAATTTACACACCAAGTTTGAAGACCTTGTGTCATTTCGTTCACAAGTTATCAGTCGGAAATCCTAAATTTTCTTGTGTTATTTCGTTCACAAGTTATCAGTCGGAAATCCTAAAATTCGTAAAATTTCAAAGTTTCAAGGGGCATAACTCCAGACCCCTTGGACCTCTGAACCAAAATCGAACTTGACTTGAGTTTTGTGGTAAACAACTTGCATACCAAATTTCGTTC
The DNA here is from genome assembly GCA_002080025.1 of Modiolus philippinarum. Taxonomy (NCBI): domain Eukaryota; kingdom Metazoa; phylum Mollusca; class Bivalvia; order Mytilida; family Modiolidae; genus Modiolus; species Modiolus philippinarum. The sequence goes on from MJUU01049685.1 coordinate 14,228, forward strand.
ACAACTTATCAGTCGGAAACATTTGGGGGACGGACGGACGGACACACGACTGAGGGTATCACATAATACCTCGCCACTTCGTATGGCGGGGTATAAAAAATTACGAAAATTAATATGTTGTCCTGTTTTTGTAAGCAAATAATGACGTAAGTTCGATTTTGGAGAATACGACTACCTGAGTTATATCCTCATTCCTCAGTGGAATTTAAGGCTAAAATATGGACTTGTTTGATTTCTGCTCAATAACTCAAAAACCGTACAAAATAAAATTATAAATGCTTAATATGTTTCTTTCGGCTACAAAAGGAAGGCCAAATATGATTTTTGAGAGTACTGAAGATCTTGTATCTGAGATATACTATGAACCTAAACCGAAATTTGGGGTCAAATTTTGACTTGTATACTCTCAACAACTCACAAAAAACTGTTCAAGATATTGTTATGAAATATAAATGTCTGTTTAAGTCACAAAACGAGAGGTCAGGTTCGAATTTGGTGCATGATAAATATCGAGATTGTGCGTAGTCGCGAATCTATTAATTCAAGTCTGATAGAATTGACAAGGGTAATTTATTACTCATAAGCTCAAAAAATGTCATGATCAGGTATGGCAGGGAAAAACCGCTTTTGAGGTTCGTCGAAACACATTTTTTTCCTTTTCTTATATTAAATGTAAACTTTCAGTCTATCCCATCCCTATATATCCCATATGATATATCCGTTTGTCACCACATTGCAATAAAACGAATGTAAGATCAAAAGAACTTTATATAAAATATTTTATGCATAAAGATTAGAAGCTTACTTTCCATTATTAGATTTGAGAAATAATTTGGGATCATAACTCAATATCCTAAGCGGCCTTACAGTTGCCGGATATGTGTAGATTTTATCTGCACTGAAGAGACATAAGTTGTCGAAATGGCCGTAGGCAGAAACTGAATTTACAGTAACTTGGGTTTATTATTAGCCGAGTTGCAACGAAGTTGAACTCGACTTTTGGTTTGGTGTTGGATACTAGGAGGGAAGGATCCCTATTGATTTTGGAGAAAGTAGATCAAATAGGTCAAATGTCAATGTCACACTGACCTAAAATACACTGAAATTTCAGAAAAATTTAATTTCCGGATGATAACTCAAACAGTTTACATCCTATTGAAATGAAACTTGATATATTGTTGGGTACCAGGAGGGGATGATCCCTATTGATTTTGGGAAAGTATGTCAAAGGTCAAAGTCATAGTGACTGAAAATAGACTAAAAATTTCAGAAAAATTGGGTTTCTAGATGATAACTCGAACAGTTTACATCCAATTGAAATGAAACTTGGATATATTGTTAGATACCAGGAGGGGAGGAACTCTATCAATTTTGGGGAAAGTAGGTTAAAGGTCAAGGTCAGTGAAGGTCACAGTGACCGAAAAAAGATTTATATATTAAAATGTTAAGACATGAAACAAGAAAATGGACCGTCTTGAATTCTTAGAATTTGGTTATTAGGTAGTAAAGATAATAAATATTAGACAATTTTAGAAATATTTGGGTCTTCACATTAACTTGGTCACATAATATTTGAAGTTGCAACTCGGTTTGTTCACCTTGGTACAATTTAGATTTTTATTCATAACATGATATGATCATCACGATTTTTCTGTCACAACAAAATGACATGCGTTGCGAGATTGGTGCCCGTGGATATATGCAACTGTTTGAAAATACAAAAATACCGAAATTGCATAAAAAACAGTAAATTTCGTTATGCTGTACATGTGTTTCAAGGAGTAACCTCTCATCAGTAGCATTAAAATCAAATAATATGGAAAGGCATAATCCAAAGGTAATCACAAAAGAAGTACTCGTTGCAAAAAAACCTCGAAAAATGAGGCCAAATCAAGTACTAAAGACATCTACCGAGTGCCATTCACGGAATGAAGCCTATATGAATTTGAATTGCTTAGTGACTGAACGGCAAAATTACTGACACAGTCAGCATTATAGCGGGGAGGGCACTGTGAGTACTCAACCCTGACCACTAGTGTGGCAAAGTCATTGCTAAACAAAATGATATTCATATTCAGGGATTGCAGCGATATTATGTACAGATAATATAACAAATTTTAGGATCAACAGATTATCCTCCTGGTGTTTTTAAAAGGTTTTCCCATATCATACTACGATGGATAACACACATCTGAACAAGTCAAATTCAAATATTCATTGCCATAAAACTACAATGTAATACAAAGTACGTAAAAACAATCAAGCAGTAAGTACTTCATACTGTTATGAGTCCCTGTCCTCAGTTCAGCTGAAGGTATTATTAAGGACCACATTTTTTCTACTTGCTTTGGTGTAGGTGGGCAGATCATTTTTATACCATTTCCAGTAAAATATTGGAATTTATAGTATTTTCGCATCTCCATCTGTTCCAAAAAATCTGACCTACAGTCGAATATTTCTTACAATAAATCATTTGTCGTTTTTTTTCATAAAAAGAAATGTTAATTTCAGCAGACCAGTGTTTAGTCCGGCACCTGTAGACAGACTAAGCCCAAAACCAACATATAAATCTATGCCCGAATGATCCCGAAGCCATGTCCGAATATCCCTAAATCTTGTCCGAATATACAATGTACAATGTACAATGACACAACTTAGGCTTTAAAATAAGACAATTTCAATTATTTCAAGGCTAAGCGAACTTGTCGTGGGATGTAGAAACCTGTCGCATTTTTACTTGCAATCAATGTAACTAACTCTTTACACATGGAGGCTTTGTATATTCTACTCCATTTTTGCGATTACTTTATTTGGTTTTTGGCTGAGCTCACACTTGTCTCATCAATATTCCAGATAAGATTAGGATTATCTTTTTTCCATGTTACTTAAAGTATCTGTTCATTCGCTCCAGGGACATTCCATGTGACCCTTTTGCTTCAGCTGACCCACAATTATGTCATTTTGAAGTGCAAGCGCAAAACAATTTTCTAAGTGTGTGGTCCATACCAGTTACAGACAAGAAGGTGTGGTCTCCCTGACACGATATCCTTCAAAAAATGTATGTGAATGAAAGTCTGGCTACTCCATCTTTAGTCCGCCCGGAATCAGTTACTGAAAAATGGATCCTTTTAATTAACAGCCCTCTACTGTTGCCGACAACCTAGCACGAGTTTTGCCTGGTATTACGAAGTGTCTTGGGAGATAGAAACCGGTCGGATTATCACTTGCAATAACTGAAACTAACTCTCTAGACATTGGGGTTTCACATGCATTTTACGACACCCTTTTTGCGATTACCTTATTTGGTTTTTGGCTGAGTTTCACACCTGTCCCATCAATATTCCAGATGAGATTAGGATTATCTTTAAAGTATGGACTTCGTACAATGTTTCCAAATTACTTAGAAATACTGTTCACGTTTGAGGGACATTGCATAATGTCTACGTGACCCTATTGTTTCAGCTGAACCACAATTATGTCATTTTGAACTACCGACGCTAACTAATTTACGTTAGTGTGTGGCCCATACCTGTCACACACAAAAAGTTGTGTTCTGGCTGACCCGATAAAGTGTCTGTGAATGAAAGTCTGGCTACTCCATCTTTGGTCCGCCCGGAATCAGAAATTGATCACCTTTTGATTGATTGATTGATTGATTAATTAGAGTTTAATGTCAAATGAGCAATATTTCAGCTATTTCGGGACGTGAACAAGTTAATCAATTCAAAAAATTTGAAACATAACAGACCAAAGAAACAATGGTGGAAGGGACAACCTGGGCAAGACTTTTGACTGCCACTGGAAAATGGGAGAAATGGGTAGGGGTAGGAAATTTAGCTTTCCATTCGACACTCAGTGCGTCTTCTCTCTTAAGAGAAATATAGAAGGGTCTTTACACTGCATGGAGCGTGGCCATTCTCCACACAGTTTGGCTACAATGGTTCGCGGTCAGGCTTTCCGCATTATGGCCTGACTACCCTGCATAGACAGGGCATTCCCCTATTCACCACATGGGGACGTGCCCGGCAGCTCTGCAGCCGGAGCCCCTACAAAACGAGGTAGAGACAGGTCGCATTATCACATGCAATCACTGTAACTAACTATCTAGACATGGTTGTTTTGACATGCATATTTCTGCACCCTTTGTGCGATTACTTTTTTTGGGGGGTTTTGGCTGTGGTTCAGACTTGTCTCGTCAATATTCCAGATACGATTATGATTATCTTTAAAGTTTGGACTGTTCATTCGCTCGAGGGACATTGCATAATATCTATGTGATCGTTTGCTTCAGCTGAACCACAATTATGTCATTTTGAACTACAAGCGCTAAACAATTTGCGAAAGTGTGTTGCCCATACCAGTCACACACAAGAAGTTGTGATCTGGTTGACCTGATATCTTTCAACAAAGTCTGTGAATGAAAGTATGGCTACTCCATCTTTGGTCCACCCGGAATCAGAAACTGAAAAATGGACACCTTTTGATGGAGAGCTCTCTACTGTTGCCGACTAGGGGTCATAGCCTTACAACTTTCGACGTTTTGCCTGGTATTACGAAGTATCGTGGGAGGTAGAGACCGGTCGCATTATCACATGTAATCACTGTAGCTAAGTCTCTAGACATGGAGGTTTTGACATTTCTGCAACCCTTTTGCGATTTCTTTATTTGGTTTGTGGTGATGGTTCACACCTGTTTCATCAATAGTCCAAATAAGATTAGGATTATCTTTAAAGTTTGGACTCCGTACAATCTTTCCAAGTTACTTAAATAATCTGTTCATTCGCTCGGGGGACATTGCATTATGTCTAGGTGACCCTTTTGCTTCAGCACACAATTATGTCATTTTGAACTGCAAGCGCTAGACAATTTACCTTAGTGTGTGGCCCATGTCTGTCACACACATGAAGTTGTGGTCTGCCTGACCCGATATCTTCCCAAAAAAGTGTCTGTGAATGAAAGTCTGTTTTATTACAGTTCCGCGACTGACCCTGGCTGACAAAATGGTATTGCTTCTGATATTATGATATGTTTTTTAATAGTTCTATCCGGACCTGGAACTTCAGGGTCATTTACGGTACTGACTTAAAAAGATCCACATCAATTACATGCTTGAATTTTTCGGTATACTGTTCTGATTGTAAAGAGATCATGAAACCAATTCATGGAAACCACGCGCAATTATTGTTGATTTTTGTCCTAGGCAAGGACTAGTTCTTCAACCATTTCAATTCCGGTCTTCTTATTTGAAAACAAGATATGTCAGATTTTAATTGAGCAAGTATTACACGGGACAATGTATTTAAAGATATAGAAAGTGAATAGATCTGCCAAGGCGGACTTTACAGACTAGAGCCAATATCTTTTGGTTAAATGAAACTATGATAGCATAATTTAATGTGAATACACAGTAAAGGTTTTGTACAACATATTGTTTTGAATTTTATTATAGGTATATATGATATCGAGGTGCCCAAAATGTAACACTGTACCACGGTATTCTAGTACCCATCACTGACTAACATATATGTTTAAGTTTAGATTAAATAAAAATAAATGGCAAATGGGGAAATAAAATAGAAAAGGAAAGGAAATAGGGTAATTGTCAAGGAGACAACATCACATCTCGAGGTTAAAACGACCCAAAACAAAGCATCTAGGGGTCATCATACGGTCTTCAACACAATGAGGAACCTCACACCATATAGCAAGCCCTAAATCC